>PVIH01024531.1:0-22551 GCA_004025045.1 Sigmodon hispidus | reverse complement strand
AAGAGACCTTGAATAAGGATATACAGGGAAAGCTGAACACAAAGAAAATATATGTGTAGCAATCTTATTTGTATTTCTACCCTTGATAAGCCATGCTTATGATTCTTATCCTCTGTATAGTTATTGTTAACTCTTCCGCATTTTAAATTCTTTTTACTGTTTTTTTTTTGATAAATACAAAATAAAGAAGGAAAAAAAAAAAGAAATTCTCCTGTTGCTTCCTCTGCATCTGACTGGTGTCACTCTGTTTCTGTGTCTTTTCTCTTTTCATAATTTTTCTAATCTAGTTGCTTCACCTCTACTTACTGCCTAGCTATTGACCAATCATTGTTTTATAAAACCAATATGAGTAACCAATATTTACATTATCTCACACCTCTTTCTTCTATCTCATCACATCTCCTCCTCATCATCTCTCTTCAGAAATATTCAGCTCTCCCCTGTATGTCAGATAGCAAAGGCAGAGAGCAAGGTGATGCATACTTTTTATATTTCATTCTTCTATTTATTTTTGAAATTTTAACACATAACTCAAGAGACAAAAACATTTGACATCATTAATTTTAAAAAAATCTATAATGAGCTCAAAGGTTGCAGCTATCTTAATTCTCATTTGTCTTCTGTTGATGGTATGAGAGTTTAGTTCTATTTTGGAAAAGTGACTGAAGATACGAAAAGCAAAAACCACATGCTGGGTTAAAATTTCTCTTTTTAAATAATTAACTGATAATTGAATTTCTAAATCTCTTTAATTATAAAACAAAACCAAGAATTTTAAATTTTATAGTCACCTATAACTTGCCACTCTAATGTGGAAATAATTAGAAGATATTTGTGCCCAGAAAGTATACAAATTATATTTCATCAGACATGTTATTCATATTCTATTTTACAGATACTTTCGTTGTTATCTTTATTGAATAAATTAGTAAAATACATTATAAAGTAATGGCATCTATGTCTATGAAAATGAGTCAGGTGCACTTAAATGTAATGATGAGAAATAAACTAAATAATGGCCAAAGCAATGTAAACCATTATATATATATGCATATATATATAAAGCATTTGATGATGACTAAATGAAACTATGCTTTTGTTAGAATTTTAGCAACATCTATAACAAAATATTCCAGATAACTAAAAAATGGTTTTTTGAAATTCATGTTTGTCAAAGTTCCAGTTCATGGATTTGTGGTTGTTTGATAGCCATGCATTTAAATAGTTTTGACAGCAGAATATCACAAAATAAGCCTGATCAAAGGAGAAAGAGAAAGAGCAAAACAAAATCCAAGCATTAAGTTTGTAACCCAACTTAAATCTTCCTTGAGATCCTACATCTATAACATTCCACTTTGTGTCATTGATGGGATAAAATAAACCTTTAATATATGAGTTTTTGGAGGACATATATTGTCATTTAACTGTTAAAATGTTCAAAATTGTGTCACCAGGGCACTACAAAATAAAACAATGAAATAAATCTAGCACCAGTAATAGTATCTAAAATCCAACATTAAATTTTGGTGGGGTTTTATACCAGCAAGAACTTCCCCCTGTGCTAGCTAGCATCCACCTAAATGATCTCTCTCAATACTTAAAAGCCACCAAGAGTACCTTAAAATATGAATTAAAAACTAATAAACAAACAAAAATGTTTTATACATACATAGAAATAATTTTCTATAAAAATTCATAATAAATTATCAAAAATCCAGAAAATATGATATGATTTTAATTGCATATGGCTAAGTGAAAAACAAAATCTGAAAAGTAATGGCCTGTGATTCTAGCTTCATGTCATTCTGGAAGTTTAAGATTATGAACGGAAAAAAGTTAGTGATTCAACCACTGAACATCTTGGGATCTGACACAACTTGGACCGGCACCTTGGAGCCCATTCCTTCCAGAGCAACACCTGACCCAGTCTTGATGTTGGGGTGAGGAAAGCGGATCTGCCTAGAGTGGATGCTGAACTAAGCCACCTTGGGAACTCCTGCCCTTGCTATTGATGAGATAAATAGAGTTCAGACTGTGTTTCTATGCAGGGACTGGCACCTTGGAACCCATTCCTTCCAGAGGAACACCTTACCCAGTCTTGATATTAGGATGAGGAAATTGAAATTGCTTGGTGTGGATCCTCAGCTAATCCACCTTGGGACTTCTTGCTCTCTTGGGGGAGGGGATGGGGAAATGGGGAATAAGGAGGCTGTAGGCAGACAGGGAGGAATTGGGAGGGAGAAGAGAGGGAGATCAAGGAGATACATGGAAAAAAGGACTTTTTATTCTAAATAAGTTTTTAAAAGACAGCAGAAGATTAATAGCTCTGAATAAGGGTCAGTAACAGCAAACAAACATATGGACAACATCTTATTCTAATGAATTATATAATTATAACATACTAAAAATAATTCTTTCCATTAATTATTAGAATATTTACATAGCTTTCTGTTTAGTTTTCAAATAATAAAGTGTTAAAACTCACAAAGGACTTATTTGACATGGCAAAACAATTATTTACTGAGAAGGTTCTTAAGTCAGGGAAACAAATGATTACTAGATTAAAAAATAAAATACAGTTCTCTCACAACATTGCTAGCCACCTACAGGTCAGCCTGAATCCCCAAGGCTGGGGCTTCTAGGAAGATATCCACCACCCACCTGATATCATTCGACTCATGAGAATGGATCTTATTGTGATTATTGTGAGGGAGAAATGTAAGAGAAGGAGAAGCAGAATGTTTCAAGTACTATGGAAAAAAGCAGAACTGAAGAAATGGAGGTAGTATGAACAGGCTGATGTGGGTGACCCTCTTGCCATCAGGGGCCATGGTGACTTCTGAGGCCAAGCTGCTGCCAATGGCCATTTCTAGGTCTGCAGTCACACTACAGTCAGGGTCTGCGTGGACATACATGTCCATTGTTGCCACCAAAGGATATGAAATTGCCCGGTGTCTGGGCTGCCACCTGTACCCATGTAGGTCTTCAAGAACTATACAACTGCTTAAGCTATACTAGTCTTAGTGGCTTTTGGAACCACCTGGGGACATGGTGTTCTCTGAGCCAGGCTGCTGACAAGAGCCCTTTTGTGGTCCTAAAGCAGCCAGAGTCTAAGTGGCTTCTGCTGCAACTGAGGCATTTGTCGTAGCCTTGGTTATGATAAGCCACCTAGGATAATGTTGGTGCCAAGGTTCATGCTTCATCTGGGGTAATAGTGATCTGAGTGGCATCTACTACTAAGCAGTGCCATGGTGACCTAATGGACCAGTGCTGCAGCAGGTGGCCATGTCCTAATCAGTAGGCCTCCTGAAGTCATGGTCTTTGTTGACAGCCATGGCTGCTACTGACAATGAGGGCCATACAGATATCAGTTTCCAGGAATATATGGAAGTCCAAGGGTGACTGATCTATGCGATGTAACTTGTGCTTCCACTTGGGGCAATGGTGACATCCAGACCAGGCTGCTGCCAAGGACCATGTTTGTGTCTGGGGTCCTGCTTCACCTATATTTTGTGTTGATGTCTGTGGCCTGTGTCATCTCCTACCATTATAGAAACCATGTGTGATAAAATCAGTAGGCAATGCTGAATTGGCGTACCCTACCTGGCTCTAACAAAGTTGGTCATACCCCTCATTGAATGCTGCTTTAAGAGAGCTGGCCTCAACCCTCATAGGAGAGCTGTCACCCACTTCTACATTTTGGAGAGGTGGTCACACTCCTCACTATAAACTAAGGAGAATGTACCCTGATGATTTTGAGTTAGGGGATATGGCTCTGACCCTCACCTAAATGGTACAGTCCTAGTGGCCTGGACTGACAATATTAGCTATCATTGAGGCCCACATCTGAAACTTTGGTTGGCCCACCCTAACATCTACTCCATCTAGGACCTGTAGAGTTTGTGAAGGGAATGGTCCTGTGGACAGATTCCAGCAGGATCTCTCTGACTCAGGGCATTTTTGGGATATCCCAGAAGAGTTTTAGTGAGGATTCCACTAATGATGGAGTACCAGAAAACAGATCAATAACTCATTAAAATGTACATTTGTTGTGAAGCTGATTGGATAAAAGAGTATGTTGTGTGACATACTGCTCTTCCCAGTGCCACCAACATTAATAGATAAATGTTGAAGAGGCAGTAAAGATGGACATGAACAAGGGAAGGTTTGTTTTGGTTTTGGTTTGCTTTTCTTATTGTTGTTATTGGGTTGTTTTGTTGTTATTGTTGTTGTTCTGATTGGATTTTTGTAAATTTCATTTTGGTGGACACTACTGGGGTAAGGGGAGCATATCAAAGGAGGTGAAAGGAATTTGGATGTATTATGCTATGTTTCCAAATAATCAACAAAGAAATTGTGTTAAATTTAAAAAAAGTAAAAAAGATTTTATTAGTATTTAAGACTGATATGCTTGGTTTATCTTAGATGTTGTACATGTACAGGTGCATGTGAGGACCTGGGGTTGATGCTCAGTCCAGTCGGCCTGTCATGGAGAATATCAGTAATAGAATTAATAAGACTCTTATAAATATGACTATATAAAATATTGAAAATGATTAAATATGTAAAATTTGTAATATCTAACATGAACATGCAAAATATAGCACAAATATATATTATGTATTGTTACAGGGATATCTAAGATGTCAAAATCTATACCACATTCCAACTAAAACCAATATCTATAGATATCTATAAATATTTGTACATGTAATATGTATTGTTGAATAGTTGTAAATAGTTCTGTAAACAGATGTGTTGTTTCATATTTAGTTACTACCATTATTAGTATTTCTTTTTTTAACAGTTTCATAATCTTAATGTGGGATTCTCTGCTTTTGCCTTAGTAATTATAGATTTTTATAACTTAATTTATTTCAAAGCAACTGTTTCCTATGACCAGATGGAAAAGTTGTGTGTTTAACAACTGAGTCACTGATAATTGATATTACTAACTTCCCCATATTTTCTTGCATATTGTGCAACCCAGTTTTCTTCATATTTAAGTTGTCCAACCATACCCTGGGGCAATTGAGGTCAACATTATAATCTTATGAAACAATTAAATTTTAATGCAACTACTCATTAAAATTAATTGACTGAGCTTAGACAATTTTTTGATAAATTTCAAAAGTGCCTTTTGACTTTTAATTTTCAAGATTTTGAACGAAGCTTTTTATTAACAGGCTTAACATTGTAAGCTCTGAACATTTAACAGATTGCTTTCATATATTTAGCCTTATAAACTGTGTGTAACCTTTGTGCTCATAATAGTGTTATTGATTTTAGCATTTCAAGAAATTCTTGTTAACATATCAAGATTATAGTAACATAAATTGCATACCAATTTTATTTTAAAAATGTATTGAAATTTATATGTTAAATTGGGAAAAATGTAGGTATAACCTGATACTTATAAAAGATAATATATGCGAAGAAAAATGCACCTACCTTCCAGAATCTTGCTATAAAAAACATATTCATAAACCCTTTATTGTTCTGTCTAAATTGTAACCACTATCAAAATCCTATTAATTGCCTTAGTATGACTTGCATTGAAACATTGCTCATATTGTTTGATAGAAATGCAGGGCTTTCCACAGTCTCCAGAGTACCATCTGATCACAGGCACCATCACTCAAACCTGACACATATTGATATTTATATATCAAAAACATATAGCTCCAGCATACTGACAAATGATTTCTAGCTTTAACAGAAACCTATGAAGAAAAGCAATAATTTTAGATGTCAATGACAAAATTCCTATTATTGAAGAGGTGGATCAGCAACATTTTCTCTAAAACAGTGCTGTCTTGCCTAAGCCAAGTGAAAGACAACAATCGAAAAACAAAACATTGGGTCTCTCTAATGTTTGTTGTTCTCATGGGAGATCAAACAATTACCAAGTACATCTAGAATTCACTGAGGCAGCAAACAGGAAACATTAAAAACAAAAAGAAATGTGTTTATTACTATTTCCTGGACATATGACATTAATTTAAGGGGGAAAAAGAATTTTTAGCAAGTAAAATCTCTTTAAGTCATTTTATTCTTATTTTGGTTTGCTTTCTATCTAAAAAGCCAATTCTTTTTGCCTAAAATACTCAGACATTGACACTGGATTTTAACAAATGTCTGCAAATTATCCAACTGTGTTTCTTCCCCCTCAACTGAGTTTCTTCCAGAGAACTGTGAATGAATTTCAGTTTCTTGAGTATAGTCCCTTAATCCTCTAGATATCAAAGTTGATACTTGTTTCAAGAAAGAAAAATATGTGTAAGTTTGTTTATTATTTTTCTTCCATAAATTTTTAAAAGTTTATTTATGTTTATAGTAAATTGTTCAATCAGTATCATTTTAAAAATATTATTTGTGTGTAAGAGGGTTTTTTTGTTTTTTTTTTTTACAAGAGCAAATGTATGTACAACCTGTGCATACCTAATATCCAACAAAATTTAAAGAGAGAATTTGGTTCTCTTCTGCTGGTGCTACTGGTCGTCATGTGGTATGCATCATTTATTCACCTATAAGTTAATGATTATTTTCTTTAACAGTAGATATTTTTTAGACATGTAGATGAAAGTGACTAATTATGTAAGAAAATTTGAAATACTCTAAAGTAATAAAAGACTCTAAGTACTTCCTATTCTATTCTGAAAATCCTAGAACTATTTTTAAGTCTTCCGGTGCTTGATGATATTTTAGATGAGTTCTGTATTACTTCGTGGTCATCATAGTTTATAGCTCATATACTATTTTCAATATTTACATTCTCCTATATATTGTAAAATATAAAAAGACATTATATCATTATTTTGAACTATATAAATGCACATTACATTTTGAGCATTTAGTTTATATTTAATATAAAATTAATTAAAACTAAATCTCTAAATTTTTAATTTACAGTTCTATTTTAAAGATATTATATGTTTTCAGGACACAAAGTTTTTCTGAAAGTATTCTAAACATAAAATTTAAATGAAATCTCCAAAGAGAGCTATCTCCCTGATGTATTTAATGGCATGCTACAAAATGGGCATGAGTTAGTTTAAATTTTTCTTCATTGCATTTAGAACTTGCTATATTTCTAAAATATCTTTATCTGTTGACAGGAGGAACAATAGCCCTACCCATACTAGAATGCCTAGCATTTGTGATTCTCCCTCTGTTATTTACATTACAAAGTCCAGTCTCAATTGTCCAAAGTATTTGGATAATGATTACACTTCAAAATCTAGCATTGCTCATTATATTTATTGGTTTTTGGCATTGCTTCCACACAATAGATCTGGGAATTGACATGTCTCTGCTCTCTTTAAGTAATAATGACACCTTATCCAGGAATTCTAACTTTCCATTAGTTTGATTAGAAAAATTCATACCTATAGATAAAATAAAAATATGAGAGTTACTTTTCTCAAGGTAGAAAATGTCAGTAGATGAAAGCTGGAGGTTTTATTCACCTCCAGTGTCCTGAAATGTTATTCAATTTTGATGCCAAATGTTATAAATCATAGAGACATTTATTTTACCATTCCAATAGATCAGCAGAAACCTCAGGGAGAGGCCTTTACATTATTGCAAATTCCTGATGGTTGTCCCATAATAGAATTTTGTCCACTGAAAGTTATTCTTGTTTCCTCTCACAATCAGACATGCTCACACTACCAAACACATGCTCTGTATTTAGAATATGAAAGTGACACTAACAAAGGATATCACTTATGAATCAGTTATTTTGATTTAAGTATAAAAGTACATAAATAATATATATATAATTAAATATATAACTACATATATATTGTTAGAAATAAATATAAAATATATCTTTCAACATTTTTTACTTATGCCCAAAATTCAAATATTATAATGAAAACCTGTGTGACTGTAATATTGCATGTTTGAAACAAGGCTCTGAATTAATTGTGAAGAATCAGTAATTGTCTTATGAAGAATGGTTGACTGAATAATATATTTTATACCACCCAAATTATCATAGTATTGTTATCACCTAAATACAAAATTTGTCCCCAAACCATAAATCTTATCTTCCCATTTGCCATCTTTTTTTGTATTAAAAATATAAAAATATGAATGAACACAGACTGAAATAAGGCTCAAGTTTGCAGATGCTGAAACTACACTCCACACAAACATATCTGTTGGTATTGAAAAAGTCAAGTGGAAATGATATGAAATTAATTTAAAAACTAATAATAAATGTTCCTGACAGCATCAATTCTAAGATAATGTGCATGTAATTACACCTTCAAATCATGATATACTTTGTTATTTCACCTTTTTCTACGTAAGGAAACTGACACTATAGAGACTAATTGATATGGACCAAGTTGTCCCATATTTTAACTTAGGCAGTAGATACAATGTCATATATGTGAAATTCAGAAAAATATTCTACGTGGTATCCAAAATATTGAAAACCTCAAGAGTTTCCTTTTATTTTCTTTTATGATTCATTTCTGATAAATTGCAATGAGTTTGTTCATATCTTAGATATTGCATAAATAGTCTGCATTCTCAACACATCACGAGGATGTTTTTAATAAACCAGTGCACAACAAATAAAATAGTTAAAATGCCACCATGGTTATACTTTCCTTTGTGGTTTTCTATTTTATTGTATGTATATATATATATATATATATATATTACTTCTTATGTGCTTTAATTTTAACTTTATTTAGAATAGAAATTGCTTTCTTGTTTGCTCACAATTTGTCATTACTTTCAAAATTTTATGGGGTTTTTCTTCTACATGATATGCATGCACAATATTTTCTTTATGTAGTATTAATGACAATTATAATTTAATGTCTTGTTTTACTTCATTACCAGATTTTTACTCATTTTTTTTGTGTTTTGCCCTATTATTTAATCTGTTTTTAACAGAAATATTTTATTCTGTAGGGTTTTTTAGTTTTATAATTATTGGAGTCAAAAACATTCATAATTTTTAATTGACATTTTATTCTGTAAGTATTTTATATTAGTTATTCTTATAGTGCTTTGTGTAAAAATGCAAAGTTCCTGAGACCATCATGTATTAAAGCAGAAAATCTGTCCAAGCTCATGATTTTATGGTTATTGGTGTTACCTTACCCCTTTACTTTTGGTTTGTGCTGGAAACAGGGAACCAAAGACAGAGAGAGAAAGACTTTAAGGGTCAAGAATCATTTCAAAATAATCCCTTAAAAATCTATTCTTCAATAGCCTAAATTGCTTTCTAAGTTTCAATAGCCTGACTTGCTTCCTAATTTCATTGCACAGTTTGTCTGTCAGGGGTTTTAGACTACACAAGAATAGACAAATACTTTAATATAATAATGTAAATGTCCAGGTATGTGTTCATCATTCTGTGCTTTCTAGTTGTAGAAGCAGTATGATCATCAGTTTCAAACTTCTCTTGCCTTGCTTCTGTGTGCGTATTGATTAACTTTAACTTGAGTTGTGATTCAGTTCAATCTTTTTCCCCAATAATTGTTCTTTTGTGGGGACCTTTTACCACAACATGACAGAATACTTGAACACCTTATCAAAGACAAAATTTTAAAAATTCATTTTAATTCAAAGATATATTTTAATTTTGAGAAATACAGTCTTAGATTGACTCTATAATAAATGTAGTATTGCACTAATCTGTTAAAACCTACATAGTTTGCCCTACTAATGACTTACTACTACCTAAAGCTTTATAATTTATGAGGAAATGTGACACAAACCATGAGCTACATAAGATTGTTGAAAATGCACCTTGACAAAGTAAAGAGGGAAGGCGTATTGAAAAAAACTATATAATATAGACAATTGAATTCTGCTTCTTCCTAGTGGTAAGCCATATAATCAGCAATATATTTTAAAATAATATTTAATATGTTTTAAAATATTCAAAATATTTTAAAATTTACTATTATTAAAATATAAGTAATGAAATTTAAAATATATTTAAAGCAAATGTATGTATATAAAGTTTTATTTTTCCTGTGAGTGTATAAATTTCTGGAGTACTAAGAGGGCAACAAGAACAGAACTGGGTCTTGTAGAATTTCATATAGGACACGAAGATGTTTCTTTTGTGTCTGAGTTAGTCTATAGTTTTTAGAAAGAAACACAGTCGTATCAAACACATATATGAAGAAGAAAAAACAGTAAGCAAATGTGAAATTAATTATTTTGATTTATATCTGTGTTACTATCTCAATTATTTCCCTCACCTACCTATGATTTTTTTAAAAAAATATAATTTCCTGTTTAGCTAGGGGAAAAATATCTTTAGTTTTCCAAAGAGAATTACTTTAAGAAGTTTTATGCATTTGTACAAGATTTATGATATGATGTTAAGCTGAAATATTTTAACTTCAATATCTTATAATTTAGTATAATTTGAGGTGCCCCAAAGCATTGCATAAACTTTAATAGAGAAGTCTTTATGCCTCATTTCAATTGAATGATTCTAAGCAAGCAAAAATGAGGACTCATTATATGCACTGGTGGAAGCATCCTTTCAAGTTGCAGTTTTGTTTAATTTCTGTCACCTTACACATGACAGCTCTAACAAATAAAGAAACTGAGGATGAATTCATAGGGATAATTAAGCAGTGCTGATCTTAGGACAGTTGTCTTTTCAATGAAACACTGATTGCATTGTTCATAACAAAACTATCTCTCCATGACAGAACTAATTAGTGACCATCTGAACTTACTTAGAGAAATGAAAAAGGCAATTAAAAACGTCATCATCACTGGATCTACCATTGAACAGCTGGTTATATTGATAAGAAATACAGCAAGTTGAAGATACTTTAGAACACAAGGAAACATAATCTGTTTCCTGAGTAGTAATTAGTGTGCTATAAGTGAATATAAGATTATTATTGAACAGCTTTACTTGTAATGCAAACAATTTTTAAAATATATTTTTTCTGAACTAGCATAAGATTAATGCATGGATACAGTATGCATTAACTAAAATATCTCATATTCATATGGAATCTACATATATTTTTATTAGTTTTATTGACAATTAAAAATACCTTTGATATGCATTACATCTGAGTGGCATTGCAATTTATTTACCAGAAGAAGTAAAAATAATCTTTTCATGGGAACGTTTGGTACGTAACATTGGAAGAGAAACTGCACTATGTTAGATAGTGAAATTCTAGAGGACAGAAATAATTGTTTTCACTTCAGTATGTTATACATGAATATTCTGAAATGAGTTAATTTGTGAATTGCTTGTATGTAGATGTGTATGTTTACATGAGATTGAATGTTCTGAAATGATCTGAGAGACTTTTTTAATCCCTCTGGTAATGCCATGTTCAGACATTAATGGTATCTAGAAATGTGTTCATGATGAGATAATTAGTCTTAGCTGGTGCCAAAATTTTATTAATAATTCAAAGAGAAGTGTAAGAAAAACCTTCAGAAGAAATCACACAACAACTCTTGACCATGAGGGTGGAAAAACAAGTTATACATATTTTTTCCTTGAAAAGATAATTCTGTGTGTTAAATATTCTTGGTTTCACTCAGACTATTTATGAGCAGGAGGTCTTTTATCCTCCCAATATAAGAAAGTTTATTTGTCATGTATTACAGCAGCATCATAGGTCCAGGGAACAAATATCTTTTGGGTGTCCTTTGGCAGCCTACTATATGCATGTTATAGCTTCACCTTCTGCCTATTGCAAGTTATTTATGTGTGTTGGGTGTGAGCCAGAAGGTTGTGAAAAATCCTGACTGGGGTTGGCACACTGGAGAGTTACATGGTGGTTTCTAAGTAGTGAGATCTTGGAAAAAATATTTAAATTCTCTTGTGTCTGACAATTCTCATATTTTATATAATCCTAATACTCACCTGAGAATATTCTCAGAATATTCTGAGAAGAGAATATTCTGCTCATGCAGAAGCCCTGCTCTGTTACCACACCCTGACCTCAGGAGCTTTATGCCATACTGTGCTTTTTAGATCTACAACTATTCTTTTATTTCAAGGTTTGTTCTTCTACCACCAAGCCTATGTCAATTTCTAGAAAGAGCTAGGCTCTTCTCATAAGCAGGAAGCATAACGGCCACATCTGTTATTATCCCATACATCAGAAAAATGCCCTTAAAAGTAAGTTTCAAATAGACATGACCAAAAATGGGAAACATATTGCTGAGGGTACATGTAAAACATTAAATACATATAGCTGGGGCCATGAAAAAAGTTGTATGACAGAATATGGACTTCATTGCACTTGTAGGACTATCGAAGCACCCAGCTGGACTTGGACTTAAGTTCCTCATAAGAATCAAAGAGGTGCTAGCCAAAAAGGAAAAAAAAAAAGTAAATAAATAAATAAAACCTCAAGTAGGAAAAAACAACTGTTCACCATGATGCCTTTTGTTATCTTGGGTTACACAGAAATATCTACCAGGAAGAATAAACTGACCATATATTGATTTCAGTCCTTAACATCTCAGGATTCAGAAATATGAGGCAAAACAGTCTTTACATATTCTTCATATTCTTATATATTACTTACTATCTAGTATAATAATAGTAGAAGAAGAGGAATTAAGGCAGTTATTTTCCTTGATTATTTTAAATCCTATACATATACAGAAAGATAGTTTGTAATTTTTTAAAAATGTAAGGAAGAGGATTACATCATAACTGCTAATTAAGATTTATTACAAAGTTAACTTAAAAACATTTATAATAGAACAGATTCAATTAATAAATGGTGAATTTATTATTGTATAATAAAAATTTATCTACCTATTTTATATTCCTAAGTTCTTTCTTATTGGCTGATAGGTACCTCTTAAAACTAGTGAGAGCATAATATTCATTTTGAAAATAATAAAAATCAAACAACACACAGATATTCTAATCCACATGTACACATATAAAAACACACACTCACAGGGCTGACAGATGGTGACTCCCATGTACGACGTACCTGGTTCTAAAACTTGGAACCTGTAAAACTCAAGAGAAATGAAAAGAACAAAGCAAAACCAAAAAGAAAGAAAGGTACAGCAACATTAAAATTTTAAGGGAAATTGGAAGAAGTTTTCTTGAGGTTTCTCAGAGCAAAGGCAAACACATATTAAACACACACACACACACACACACACACACACACCAAACAGACAATGCAATGCTTTTGAGAGAATAGGCATAGAAGCTTGTAACTAATCACCACAAACTAGATGAACAGCTCCCAAACAACTTCATGAGAAGTGGCTGATTAGTTACCAACAAAGACGATTTTAGTCTTCAAACCTACAGAAATATGTTAACTTCATTGTCTCTAATCCTATCATGTGTGGTATTTTGTTAAAACTTCTACAAGAATGTTTTATATAGTCATATTTACAAACATGTATATAAAAATCGACTATATTTCACCAATAATTATATACAATGTTTTCCTGAAAGGATATTTCTAAGAACACATAATCCTAAAATTTATGTCTTTAAATCCCAGTAAATTTGTTGTGATTTTAAAATATCATAAGCATAAAATGTACTTAGTATAAGGAATCCACCATTCATTTCAGTTTATCAATCCTTCACTAGGAGGACATTTATCATTTTGCCCTATCGGAGTTGTACTTAGCACTGTTGTCAACCATCTAGAACACATCATACTGTGTTTCTGGCTCTAAAAAGAAACAAACTGAAACAAAATTTCTTATGGATGTGTACTGTTTTTTTTAAAGAATAGGTTCATTGGAAGATAAAAAATAAAGATAATAAATCCTCATTTGCTTTTTACTATTATTTTTGTAAAAACAGCCCTTTTGTGTTTCCTTAAGAAGAGAAAAAATTCAGTATTAAATCACTTGAGAATATGTTCACTACTTATCAAATGAGTGATGCTAAGACAACAGAAATTTAAGGGTTAAGTAACATGTCCTCCTTTGGCATCACTACCATTGCTTTGCCAAGAATTACACTTACGTAGATTGTTCATGTATATGTCAAGCAAAGAGGAGTAATGAAGAAACCAGAGTTAGTTTGTCAAGAGGGGAGTAACAACATTCTCTGATTATATTAATGTTCAACAATTTCTTCATTGGCAGGGATTGGATTTGTGATTTCAGCTGAATCTCCAAGACCTCAACCATGAAGTTAAAAATTGCTGGTCAGTGCAAACATGAAGTACCATATACATCATTTATTAGCAAGTTATAGTAGAGTCATGAGAAGAGCTTCTGGCAAGTTTTAGATGGATTATAAAATATAAAAAAATATTAACATAATACTAACCTATGAAATATTCTACTAAAAATAAATACATTTAAATTAGCATTTAGAAACTTTTTTTTTTTAAAGAGAAGAGCTTAAAATAGGGCAGCTCTGGCCTACCAAGGCACTACTAGCTATATTCTATTAAATATATTATTATCCTCTAATTTCTTTTATTTTTGAAGATTCTTATCATTTTGATTAAAACACCCTTGTCACCACTTATCTCTCTAGGATATTTGTACCTATGTCCCTCTCTGTAGGCCAAGTCAGATATCTCTGCACTGCCATTCCGGTGTAAACTGGGTAACTTTCACCATACTTATAATGTTCAGGTTTGATGAAGAAGCTTCGGTGTCAACTTGATGACTTTCAGAATCTCTTTGCTAGCCTCTCTCAGTGTGTATAGAGGGAGTTTTTAGAAAAGTTTAATTTAAAGATCAACCTTTAAAGTGGGAAATGTCATCACATGGGCTGGCATTCTCTGGTATGGTATGTATTTTTGTACACTTAATATATATTGCTTCCATTGCTTAATGAAGAAGCTTTTCTGGCCTGTGGTAAAAGAGTTTATAGCCAAGCAGGATTTTTAAGCAGAGAGAGAAGAAGAAATGTGGAGTCAGGCAGAAGCTACCAGCTGCTGGGGAGCAAGATGTGATGGAACAGGTAATGACACAGAGCCACATGGCAAGACATAGGTCAATAGAAATGGCCTGAGTTAAGTTATAAGAACTAGTTGATAATGAGCCTGAGCCACAGGCCAAACAGTTTATAATTAAAAGAAGCCTCTGAGTATTTATTTTATAAGTGGCTTTGGGACTGAGGGTAGAAGAGATTTGTTTAGACTGAAGGCATAAGTGGGACAGAAAATCATCTGACTACAAATGCCATTCCAATGTTGAACACACACACACACACACACACACACACACACAGCCAGATCTAGAACACAGAAACGGAGACAAAAACATTTTTCTAGTTGTTTTTCTCAAGTGGACCATGGTAGACAGTGGCATGTAGGCTTGAGCTACAAAATGACAGGTTCTTGAAGTGTCACAGGAGTCTCCTTATAAGCACATGCTGTATACGAGTAATTTAAGGTTATTGCTCATACAAACAAAAGGAAACAGAGTCAAGCACAGCTTCTTAGTAGCAGAATGGCCTGTGTTTGCCAGCTAAGCACCTAGGCTCTTTTAAAACACCCTGCTCCCACACACTGAAATGAGGTTTAGGAGCAGAGGTGGCTGTGCTTTACATGGTCACCATGTGGACCTAAAAATTCCAGAGATGGGGTGGTAAACTTGGCTTCTGCCAGTACCTCTGCCATTAAGCTGAGTGAAGTCAGCCTCCATAGCCTCATAACTGAAGCTTTAATTCTAGCCACAAGGTTTTACTACTAGTCAAGGCTTTTAACAGAATAAAGGTGTAGTCAGGAAAAGAAAGAAACATACAAGAAAACACAGAACTCAGAAAAAAAATAAATAAATGGTTCACTGTGTATTTTAAAAATTAGGTAGTTTATATAAAATTTACTTTCTTTATAGCAGAATTTAGCACTAGACAAAAATCTTTTGTTATATTAACTGTCTAACAATATGCTATATAAACTAAGCATATAAAAACCCATAGAAAGTAACCTCTAAACTTTGACAAAACAAGACAAGATAGTCCTTCAAGTTTCTGCCTCATAAAAAAACAAAACTACCAGACATCCTTCAAGATACACACACAAAAGCAACTAACAATGCCAAAATAAACAAAACAGTTCTTCAAATTTCCTACTTCATTAAAATATATACCAAAACCTCTATGCCTATAGGCTAAAAATAAATATTCCAATGTTATAAAAATACTTTAAATGACTAGCCACTTACCCAAACGTCATGTTTGTCATTTCTAAATTTTAAAAGTTGTTTACACATCCTGTTTATTCAAATAATATTGTATTCTTCTATAGTCTTTAATATAGTTAAAAATTAAATAATTATAAACATAGGGTTTTTAATTATAAAAATATATTAAATATAAAACTTCAGAATCATAAAAATAAATAATAAAATATTTTCTTAAATTTTACAAAATACAAATAAACTAAATATTATAATTATATTTTTTACTTAATAACTACTTTTTGTATATAATTTTACTATATTAAATTTAAAATCTTTTTTTAACTTGACAAAAAATTGATACGAGGTGTCTTTCTATATGCTTTATGTATCAATAAAAACATAACTATTTTATCCTATGGCAAACACCTTAAAAATAAAGAAAAATAAATAAATTTAAAAAAACATTTAAAAAATAAACACACTCTAGCCTCCCACAAAACAAAATATAAAAATAAATAACCCAAAAGCCACATAACAAAAATTAATAAAAATGAATTAAATTAAAATACAAAAACTTAGAACATGCCTAAAACATAGGTCAAACAACATAAAAATATAAGCCTTTATATAATTATTTAGTTCTAGTCACTTTAAGGCTACAAGTCTTTAAGTCCAAACCACCAGCCAAACAAGCCAAAAACCCCTTATTACAAAGCAGACTTGGGAGAGAAAAAAAAAAAAGATAAAGAAAGTCCTTCAAAAGAAAAAGAATTAAAATAATAATAATAAGCTACACAAAGATGGAAATGACACAAAGAGTTTGGATACTGTGTGTTACTTTGTGGCTTTGAGTTGATTGACAGCTGAGGAAAGAGCAATAGCTACTAAAAAACATTCAGTTATGAATGTTGCTGAATTAATTCAATCCATATATTTTGAAAATTCCTTCACTTCAAATTTTAAGTCAACAAATATGTTACTTTGAACAAGAGGTTATGTTTTTGATTATACAAAAATAATGCTGTGATCACTCTAGGTTAGAAAAAAATCAGGTTTGAACAAAGAAGATACCCTGAAAAAAATCTTCAATGGAAAGAGATAGCCCAGGAGATCCAAAATTTCAGAAGACCTTTGCTGCAGTTTCCTCTGATTTCTGCATCCAGAAATGCTTTAGGACTGCTAACTGAGATGATTCAACCTCAGAGAGTACTCTAGTCAGTAACTGACCATAATCTGAATTTTTCCTTGGGTCACATATGATTACCAGTGCACATAAAATCATCAAAATGTAGTATAGAGCACTATACTCACATTTCCTAAAATGGATTATAGAGATTTGTCTTTGTTTAGAATGTTGGTTAGAAGTTGCTATTAACAATGGTCAGGAAAAAAACCTATACAAAGATTAGATTTGCAGTACTTGCTGTATAAAGTAAAAAAGTGTTTATTTCTGGTAGAATTTTTTGGGTCACTTATGTATATAATCATATCATCTACAAGTAGAGATAGTTTGACTTCCTCTTTTCCAATTTGTATTCCCTTAATCTCCTTTATGTTCTCTTATTTCTTTAGCAAAAACTTTGAGAACTATGTTGAATAGATAAGGGGAGCCGATACAGCCTTGTCTAGGTCCTAATTTTAGTAGGATTGCTTTGAATTTTTCTCAATTTAGTTTCATTTTGGCTGCCGGCTTATTAGAACTACAAAAACTAGAGACACACACCCTAAATAACCCAATTAAAAATGGGGTTCAGAACTAAAAAGGGAATTCTCAGCAGAAGAATTACAAATGGTTGAAAGGCACTTGAAAAAATGCTCGATGTCTTTAGCTATCAGAGAAATGTAAATGAAAATAACTTTTAAATACCACCTTAAACCTTTTATAGTAGCTGGAAATTGGAATAAATATTTCAAAGGAACTATAACCAAAGAAGTTACAGATCTATTTGACAAAAAATTTGAATACCTGAAGAAAGAAACTGAAGACAATGGAAAGATCTGTCATGTTCCTGGACAGGAAGGATCAATAGAGTGAAAATGGTAACCTTACCAAAATCAATCTACAAACTCAGTGTAATCCCCATGGAATCCCAACACAATATTTTACAGACCTTAAAAAGAAAAGTACTCCATTTTATTTGGAATAACAAGAAAGCCAGGATTCCCAAAACAATTTTGCTCAACAAAAGGACCTCAGAAGGCATCAACATCCTTGACTTCAAGTTATACTATAGAGCTACAGTAATAAAAACACCCTGGTACTTGTATAAAAACAAACTTGTGGATCAATGGAATTGAACTGAAGACCCCGACATTCAGCCACACACCAATGAACACCTAATTTTTGACAGAGAGACCAAAAATATTCAATGGAAGAAAGACAATATCTTAAACAAATGCTGTTGGCATAACTGAATGATAGTGTGTTGAAAAATGGAAATAGATCCAAACCTGTCACCCTGCAATAAACACAAATCCAAGTGATTCTAAGATCTCAATATAATCACAGCTACACTGAATTTGATAGAAAAGAAAGTGGGAAATACCCTCTAACTCATTGGCACAGGTGACCACTTCCTAAACATAACACCAGTAGCACAGGCACTAAGAACAGCAATCAATAAGTGGGACCTCCTAAAAACTGAGAAACTTCTGTAAAGCCAAGGACACAGTCAATAAGACAAAAGAGCAACCTGCAGAATGGGAAAAGATTTTTTACTAACCCTACTAGTGACAGAGGACTGATCTCTAAATTACATAGAGAACTCAGAAAACTAGAACCCAAAACCTTGAATTACCCAATCAAAAATGGGACTCAGAACTAAAAATGGAATTCTCAGCAGAAGAATTACAAATGGCTGAAAGGCAGGGATGTGAGTAAGGAAGAATTTTTTTTTTAAAGGTCTGGCCACAGGGAGTTTAATTATGCTCTAGTAAGTAGATGACCAGCATGAATGGGCATTTTTATAAATGGAGAGTTCATAAGAGTGGATATGAAACTCAGAGGACTGATGACTGAGTTTGATGAGGTGCCTGATGTAAAATCAACATACAATAAATAAAAATACTGTGCTGGGCAAATAAGATAATTACCATTTTCAAAACCCAGAGATTCAACTATCGTCAAACATCTGAATGTAGTACCATTATATTTACTGCTGAAGTCAATCTTTGTAAGAAATCAGTGAAGGTTTGTGTTGGGCCCTATATAACTTTAATAAATAACTCAATTTTCTTCCAAAACCTAAAAAAGATATCCCTGTATATCCTTAATCTAGGTCCTTGGGATCCCCTGCCCATGGTGGGGATGAGGACATGTGGAGAAGAAAGAATGTCCTGATGTGGTGGGAGGATGAAGGGAACCTTGATTAAGGATATACAGGGATAGAAAATGTGACTTCTTTATTCATAATAAAAAATAGATAAAATTAAGAGCTAGATAGTAATAATCCTGAACTACTAGCCCATCATTTACTATAATATTAAGCCTGTGAGTCAAATATGTAACCCTATGTGACAACCTTGTATCCATACATATCCACATGAAACTCTATGTTAGTATATTAGGGAAACACAGTGGACTCCTGTCTATAAGCAGAGCCTTGCTCCACTCAAGGCTCAAATTTCATATCTGAATTGTCTGAGCAAATGCTGGAATGACTAAAACTGCTTTCTGGCAAAGATTTCCAATAGGTGTTCATAAGTGTGTCAGTGAATGTTGGGGTCTTCAATTCAATTCCATTGATCAACAAGTCTGTTTTTATGCCAGTATCAGGCTGTTTTTATTACAGTAGCTCTATAATATAATTTGAAGTCAGAGATGGTGATGCCTCCTGAGGTTCTTTTGTTGAGCAAAATTGTTTTGGCAGTTCTGGCTTTCTTGTTATTCCAAGTGTAATTGAGTATTGTTCTTTCAAGGTCTGTAAAACATTGTGTTGGGATTTTGATGGGAATTGCATTGAATCTGTAGATTGCTTTTGGTAAGATTGCCAATTTCATTGTGTTAATCCTACCTATCCAGAAACATGGGAGATCTTCTTATTTTCTGATATCCTCTTCAATTTCTTTTTCAGAGATTTAAACAGGTTTGACACTTCTTTGGTTATAGTTACACCAAGGTATTTAATGTTACTTTCAGCTGTTATAAAAGTGATGTTTCCCTTATTTCTTTTTCAGCCCTCTTGGGAAAAGATTTTAACCAACCCTAGAAGTGCCAGATCTCTAAAATATATAGGGAACTCAAGAAATCAAAGCCTCAAACCCTTAATAACCCAATTAAAAATGGGATTCAGAAATAAAAATGAAATTCTCAGAAGAAGATTTATAAATGTTCAAAAGGCACTTGAAAAAATGCCCAACATCTTTAGCCATCAAGGAAATGCAAATCAAAAGAACTTTGAGATACCCCTGTACAACTATCAGAATGGCTAAGATTAAAAACAGATGACAGTGTATGCTGGAAAGGATGTGGAGGAAGGGAACACTAATCCATTGTTGGTGGGAGTGTAAGCTTGTTTAACCAGTCTGGAATGCAGTGTGGCAGTTTGTCAGACAACTAGGAATCAATCTCCCCAAGGATCCAGCAATACTATATTTAGGCATAAACTCTAAAGAAGCACATTCACACCCCAAAAGCACTAGCTCAACTATGGTTATAGCAGCATTATTCGTAATAGCAACATCCTGAAAACAACTTGGATGTCCCTTAACTGATGAATGCATTAACAAACTATGGTACATATACATAATAGTGTACTACTCAGCAATAAGAAAATTTCATATCCTAAAACTTGCAGGCAAATGAATGGATTTGGAAATTATCCTCCTGAGCGAGGTATCACAAACACAGAAAGAGAAGCAGAGGATGTACACACTCACTAGTGGACTTTGAAAACAAACAAACAAACAAAAATGTCATTGTATATAATTGCTCAATGTTAGAACATAGCTAAATGATGCATTCATTGCCTCACTTCTGCATTGATGGCCACTGAAAGAGGTGTAGCTAAGGAAAGACTTGTTTTCTTTAAGGGTCTGGCCAAAGGCAGTTCAATTATGCTCCAGTAAGTAAAGGAGCATCATGAATGTGCTTTTTTTTTTTTTTGTAAATGAGGAGATAATGAGAGTGGATATGAATACAAGAGGACTTATAACTGAGGTTGATGGGGTGCATGATGTGAAATTACCAAACAATATATATTTGAAATCACCCAGCATTTCATAAGAATACTTAAGAAAGGTGAGGTTGCCCTGACCCTATACCTCTTCAATTGGGAATTTATATTTGCCTATAAACAAATGACTTCTCAATCTTGATAAAGTGTGTTACAATATCAAAAGAGCCCTATTTCCCTGGTGAAAAGAGAGGGCCATGAGCACAAGTAGTTTGGTCCCTCTTGAAGAAAGGCCTTGTCTAATGTTTAACAGCAACAAAGGTTGCATCATTCATATCTTTTCCACCTGCATGTTTTTTGTCATGTTGTCATTGTAACTCTTTGATTTTAAATATCTTAATCTCCCTTATACCAAGGATACCAGCTTGCTCTTGGTGAGCAGGTTAGAAGACTCACTGAAAATATTAACAGACCTAATAAAGTATGGTGATATGTAAATACTTTCTTGCACGGATTATCTTACTTATTTCTTTCTAACCAGCCTGCACATCTCCAGTATCTAGTGGCATTGCCAGATTTGTTATATATGATTCACTCAGTGTGGATTTACATGTACACTCATGCTTTTGTACTTTTTACTTAGATAAAATGAAGTTAGTTTTCAATTTGCCTCAAATCATGTTTGCTAACACTATAATACTTTAGTTTCCCTACCTATCCTTATATGTAATTCTTGCATGTATTTCTTGATTTCAGTTAATGATCCTCTCCAGACTTTAACTACTGAAATATCACTCCCTCTCTTTGAACCAAATTCAAGCTTCCTACATTTCTTTCTCATAGTATCATGTTTGCCCTTTGTGTAATTTATGCATGTAATATAGGCACATCTTTGTAAATCTGTATTTTCTATATTTTTACTTTCAGAATAATATGTTCATTTAAAACATAAGTCTGAAAGCTTATATTCATTTGGGGGAAAATGTTGCTTATTTAAAACTTTTGATGCACTTTACTTTTTCTAATGCATGAATTACCAAAAGAATGAGTGGCCCAAGGGCAAAATTTACATGTCTTTATTAGCCTACTGTAGTTGGAAAATTTTAAAACTAGGCTTTTAAAAAGTCATTATTGCTCTGCGGCGTCCCAGCGCACTCTGGAGCAGGGGCAGCTGAACTCTGCACCTGGCCACACCCGCAGCTCCTGCTGCTCAGGGAATCTACTAGGAGCCCTACTGCGACCCTGAACTGAGTGAACTGAGCAAACCAACTGCAGGGGTCCCTGAGGGGCGGATTCGAACCCTGACCAGAGGTGAGGAGGGCTCGGCGGGCCT
>PVIH01024530.1:0-22550 GCA_004025045.1 Sigmodon hispidus | reverse complement strand
CTGGGTCTGTAAGGATTCCCAGAATGGCAAGACAAGAGTCCATACTGAATCATGGTCATCAGTCAGTCCTACCAGGTGGAGTTCAGCATCCAGTCAACCCTGTCAGATGGAGTTCAACATCTTTAACCTGGAGTCCTGGTCGTGTTTAAGTTGGGGGAGTGGTTTGTTCAGTAATAAAATATAGAACCTTTCAAACTGCAAAAAAAAAAAAAAAAAAAAAAAAAAAAAAAAAAAAAAAAAAAAAAAAAAAAAAAAAAAAAAAAAAAAAAGAAGATGGAAGCCACAGGTCTGTGCTGTGGGT
This sequence comes from Sigmodon hispidus, assembly GCA_004025045.1. NCBI lineage: Eukaryota > Metazoa > Chordata > Mammalia > Rodentia > Cricetidae > Sigmodon > Sigmodon hispidus. Next base: position 22,249 of record PVIH01024530.1, on the reverse strand, counting down.
CAGTGACTAAGGGAAATTATGTCATTCAGACTGTGCTTAGAGTGAGAGGAAGAGCAAAATAAACCAAAGAGCAAATAAACAACCAACCAGAAGTCTTTCCAGTGGGCAGATGACCATGGCCGACTCCACCCAAGGGGGAAAATCAGCAGAGCTGACTTTTATCTAGGATTCCCAGGAAAGGTTAAAGTTCAACCAAGCTTTCTGAGACTTTGGTCTCAGGATTAACAGAACTTCAAGGGAAATGCTTTGAGCTTTAGATTGGTTGAGTTATTTTTTAATCATTTTAAGCATTCTCTAATTTTCTAGGGGTTAAGTTCGACGTGGTGGGGCATTCCAAACATGACCTGGGATAGAGCTTGCTCTCCAGCTGCTCGAGGTGATGTAGGGACACAAGTCACATGGCTCTACAAAAGGGGAAAGTGTTGGGGTGTGGCTGTTACAGTAGCCCAGAAGGTTGTTGCTTCCTAACCAAGAAAATGGTATCTGCCTCTGGGTGGAGACGTGCCTGAACTGTAGTCCAGTTGGGCAAGTAAATCACCCTTCAGGAAGTCAGGTTTACCTTCAGCCATGCTAAAGAGATGGAAGAAATAGCCCTCTAAGGAGATTATGTCCTTTTCCTTCCCAGAACTCCTGATTTTTAGCACACTAGCTTACAGACCTTCAGTTGTGCTTCCTAAAGAACATAGCAACATAGCTTTTACTTTTTATCTTTCTGTTCCTTTCTTCCTCCTCCTCTTCTTGTTTTTTTTTTTGTTTTTGTTTGTTTGTTTGAGACAAAGTTTCTCTGTGTAGTCCTGGCTGTCGGGGTACTGCCTGGCTTTTCAAGCTCTTTTCAAAGCAGGATTTCTGTGACCTTCAGGATTTACTTTCTCTGAAGCTTCCCTCCCCAGCACGTGGCTGCTTTTCTGGTACCTGTGTCTGCCCTCCATAGCAGCTTAACTCAAATAGTGTGGCTTTTTCTCTCTGTTCTGTCTTCCTCCTCCAGGCAGCTGCCAAGATTTACAGCTGCCCAGCCTACAGTTTTTCTTTAACCTCTAATAAAATTGTCCTTGTGCTTCTGTTGTAGTCTGTCCTTAAATGTTTTATTAATAAGATTAAGAACTCCAAGGGCCAGGCAGTGGTAGTGCAGGCCTTTAATCCCAGCACTTGTGAGCGAGAGGCAGATGGATCTCCGTGAGTTCTAGGCTAGCATGGTCTACAGAGTGAGTTCCAGGACAACCAAGGCTACACACACACAAAAAAAAAAAAAAGCCCTGTCTCGAAAAAACAAAACAACCCAAACAAACAAACAAAAACCCTTCAAGGAGGGACCCAATATTCTTAGTATTGGGGGAAGAGGGAAGTGAAAACATGAGATGGCCCAGTAGTTAAGAGCACTTATTCTCGTAGAAAACCCAGGTTTGATTCCCAACTCCTGTGGCGAGCCACTTTCTGGGAGTCACCACATGCACGATTCTTCTCGGGTCACACTTTATTGGAGCACAGCTCAGTCGAGAATGGTGGAAAGAAGACCCCGAGCCTGAGATGCAGCCTGCTTATACAGGGACGCGTGATTGGTCCCAACGTAATGCCTCATTAGCATATAGCTGGTGATTGGTCCAAAGTAATACCTCATTAGCATATAGCTGGTGATTGGTCCAAAATAATGGCTCATTAGCATATTCGGGGATCGCATCGGATAGGTCACTACTCAGCGCCTAATTAGCATAAGCGGCGAAGGTGCAATAGAACGTTCCACCAGGTTGTACAAGGGCCAACCGCGCCCTACAAACTCCCACAAAGCAATTTACAACTGTCCATAACTCCAATTCCATGGGATCCAACACGCTCTTCTGATCTCCACAAGCACCAGGCACACACATGGTGCACAGACATACAAACACATGAGCACTTACATACATTAAATAAACAAATATAATCAAAAAAATATCAGAAAGGTGCTGAGATGGGGGACATGATTCTGGGGTGGACCTGCAGCACCCTATAAAACTGGACATGGTGCCTCATGACTGTAATCCCATTAGTAAGGAGGTAAATGCAGTAGAGTTCATAGTCCTGGCCAGCTCTAGAACAGTCTGGAGTACATAAGAACCTGTTTCAAAATAATCAATTAACTAGATAATTGGGAAAAAGAAAGAAATTGCTAAGTGCCACTAGGTCAAATGAAAAATAGTATTATTTATGTTTGAATGGGACCTCTGTGAGGTGTGTGTGTGTGTGTGTGTGTGTGTGTGTGTGTGTGTGTGTGGTATGTGTGGTATGTGGGTGTGGTATGTGTGTGTGTGTGTGTGTGTGTGTGTGTGTGTGTGTGTGTGTGTACTCACTTCTGTTGGGAGGGGCACAAGCACACACAGTATGTCCCTGTGTGGGGAGGTTGCTCTTTTGTCAAACCCTCTCCACCTTATTAAGTGAGTGAGGGTCTCCACTGAGCTTGAACTTCACCAGCTCAGCTAGGTTGGCCGGCCAATGAGTTCTCCGGATCCACCTGTCTCTACCACCACCCAAGCTTTCTATATGGTGCTGGGGATCCCAAGTCAGGTTCTCATGCTTGAAAGTGACCAGCGAAGCCATCTCCTCGGCCCCATGAGTGGAACCTTCTGAAGTCAGGCTTCTTAGCTCTTCATTTGACTGTTGCTGATGTGCAGTGGGCACTAGAGCTGATTCTTTCATGGATTCTTTCACTTATTTCAACTCTCACAGAAGAAACTCCACCCGAGGCAGGATAGAAAGAAAACTCAAGGAAAATCCAGGAAGTTCTTCATCCAGGGATCTGGTTTTCATTTCCTTCTAGCAGTCAGGAAATTGAAACCACTGACAAAGGTCCATAAAGACCACGTGCGTTTTCCTATAGACCCTCAAATAGTCAAAATAAACCCTGCCAGGAGCTGGAGAGATGGCTCAGCAGTTGAGAGTACTGGCTGCTCTTCCAGAGGACCCAGGTTCAATTCCCAGCACCCACATGGCAGCTCATAACTGTCTACACCACCTGTTCCAGGAGATCTGATACCCTGACATAGACATAAATGCAGGCAAAACAATATACATTAAAAAATAAATAAATTATTTTTTTAAAAAATAAACCCTGCCTGCTCATTCAGACCCCAAATGACCTAGAAACTGAGTTGAGTTTTTGTGTGTGTGCCTGTGTGTTTTATCTCTCTCTCTTTCCTAAATCTAAATATCACCCACTTTACAATTTTATTTACAAAAAGAAATGCTTAACCTTTAAACCATGTTATAGTTATACTCCCTGATTGATGTAGCCTGGAAAGCCACAGGGTCACCCATGATGCCACTGTGAAGATGTCTGTAGCTTTAAGAAGCCCAGCCCCACACACAGGTATTTTCATCTCTCCTGAGCACCTCTTTCTTTGTGCTTAAAATCCACACCTTAAACTATTCATTTAAAAATTGTTACATTGAGCAAGGCTCGGTAGCATATGACTTTAACCCTAGAACAGGAGAGAAGCTGTGAGACCTCTGTGAGTTCAAGGCCAGCCTACTAGACAGAAAGACTTCCAGGCCAGCCAGGGCTACCTTAAGACCCTTTCTAAAAAAAAAAAAAAAAAAAAAAAAAAAAAAAAAAAAAAAAAAAAAAAAAAAAAAAAAAAAAAAAAAAAAAAAAAAAAAAAAAAAAAAAAAAAAAAAAAAAAAAAAAAAAAAAAAAAAAAAAAAAAAAAAAAAAAAAAAAAAAAAAAAAAAAAAAAAAAAAAAAAAAAAAGGGAAGAGAGAAAGAAAGAAAGAAAAGAGAAAATGTAAGGGGGTTTACACGACAGTGTCATGACATGCCTGAGAATAAATTTAGCAGGATACAAATAAAGAAAACTGTGCAAGGAAAATGTTGCACCCATGCTGGGGAACATAACAGACTAAAGAAATCAGAAACACACATACCATTCTTGGAACACAAATTTCCAGAAAGAAACACGTTTGTTTGAGAGGGAACTTGCTTTTTGTTTATTTTATTTTGTTTCAGTCTTTTGTTTGGGAGAGTTTTGTTGTTTGGGTTTTTTATTGTTTTTGTTTTGATCAGTTACTGAAGTCGCGGCAGGCAAGTACTCCCCTCTAGCCCTAAACTTTATATTAGTAAAAACTCTAGTAATTTTGACACAGAGAAGCTAATTCTAAAGTTTACACTAAAACAAACAAGAAGAAAGAACTAGTGGGTTATTTCTGCAAAAGTAGAGAGGTGAGGAGCATGCCTACCATCAGCAAATAGTCTCCACTAGTTAGAGCATGGGATTCGGATGCAGTAATAATTAATTAAAATATGGATGTGGATGCAGTAATAAACTAAGAGTGCACTAGGTGTGGTGAGCACACCTTTGGGCTAGCCTCAGCTACAGGGTGACTTTAAGGGCAGCCTAGGACATATAAAACTTTGCCTCAAACAAACAGGGCTAGACACATAGCTCAGCTAGTAAAGAGCTCGCCACACAAGCCTGATGACCTGAGTTCAATTCCCGGAACCCCTGTAAAGGAGGAAGGAAATAACTAACTCCACATAGTTGTCCAGTGACCTCTACACTCTATCCATGGCCATGGGCACGTACGAACACGCACGCGCACAAGCACATACACACATACACACACACACACACACACACACACACACTTGATTCAGATTCATTTATAAGCAAACAGTCAAAAAATAGAGTCTAGAAAAAAACTTAAATACATATAGAAATCTCTTTATTTTTCAGAGATAGGGAAATCTCTGTGGATCCCTAACTATCCTGGAACTTGCTTTTTAAACCAGGCTGGCTTCAAACTTGTCTCTGCCTCCCACGTGCTGGGATTAAAGGCCTGTGCCACCACTCCAGCACTTGAGGTGGAGGCAGGCCTGTTCTACAGAGTGAGTTTCAGGACAGCCAAAGCTACACAGAGAAATCTTGTCTAGAAAAAAAACTAAAATAAAGAAAGAGAGAGATCGGCCAAGCCTGGTGATACACATGGCAGAAGCATAATTAATTAATTAATCAATTAATTAAAATAAATAAATAAATAAATAAATGTGAAACAGCATTTTAAAAAGTAAGTGCTTATTTGTGCTGGGGGATAAAAAGACATTGTCAGTGATATTTCAGCCACTGGTAATTAGCACTCAGGAGGTAGATCCAAGTGGATATTTACGAGTTCAAGGCCAGCCTGGTCTACTTAGTGAATTCCAGACCAACTAGGGCTGCATAGTGAAACCCTATTTCAAAAAAGAAGAAAATAAAGCAAAATGAACAAACATTAACAAAAACACAAAACTTGCTAAAACTGAGATTATCTGTAAAGGGAGGGTGTAGAGACAGGAACGAACATAATAAGGTCCAGACATGGGCTCCCTCTTTTGCCCAGGGCATGGCCAAGGGGCCCAGAACACTGAAAAGCAAGCCCCTGGGAGCAGCCCCTTCCTTAACTCTGGGCTGCACACTGGGGCTTCAGCAGGACAAGGGGTAAGATTCAGGAGAGTGCTAAGTGACAATGTAGACTGATCTGTGAGGGGTGGGGTGTTGCAGAGCACACCACACACACACATATAAAATTAGAAATAAATAACTAGACTTGGTGGATCACACCCAGAATCCTGAAATCTGAGAAAGGAAGGCGGAAGGATCAGAAGCTGAATGTCATCCTCAGCTATATAGTGAGGTCAAGGCTAGCCTAGGCAACATGACACCCTATTCCAAAAAGCAAAAGATCAAGGGGGAGCTCAGTACATGGATGTGAGCTCAGACGTCCAAAAGCCCCTTGCTTGTAGCTTAGCATGGCTTTTAAAATATAAAGGTGGTGGCGCATGCCAGCACTTGGGAGGCAGAGGCAGGTGGATCTCAGTGAGTTCCAGGCCAGCTTGGTCTACAGAGCAAGTTCCAGGACAGCCAGGGCTACAAAGAGAAACCCTGTCTGAGGATCGAGGGGGACAATACCTAACTGAGTCTGACAAATTTCCAGGAACCAGAAATAGATAGAAGCCTGGGGAGAGCTGAAGTCCCAACCTTGAAGGTCTCTGAGGGTGAATGTGGACACTAGCTGGTAGGTGAGAGCCCTTGAGGTGGAGAGAGGAAGGTCAGGAGTTCAAGGTCATCCCTGACTACAGAGTGAGTGTGAGGCCAGCCTATTCTACAAGAAACCATCTTGAGAAGGAAGGAAGGAAGGCACAGACAGACAGACAGACAGACAGACAGGCAGGCAGGCAGGCAGGCAGGCAGGCTGCTGCTGACATGAGATGGCTGAATGGCTAACAGTGCTTTCTGCTTTTCCACAAGACCCAGACCCTAGCACTCACATCAGGGGTTCACAACTGCCTGTAACTCCGGCTCTAGGGGATCCAGAACACTCTTGTGGTCTCCTCAGGTATACACACACACACACACACACACACACACACACACACACACACACACAAACATACTCATGAATGAAAAGAAAGGTTGGTTCGTGGTACTGCACACCTTTAATGCCACCCAGCTCTCTGGAGGCAGAGATAAATAGATCTCTAAGTTCAAGGCCAGCCTGAGCTCCAGGACAGCCAGGATTATACAAAGGAATCCTGTCTAGGAGAGGAAGTGTTGGAGTGGGGGAGGGGACCAGGAAATGTGGCTCAGAGGTTAAGAGTATGTATAGCTTTTTCAGAGCACCCAACCCCAACACGCATATCAGCTGACTCACAACTGCTCGCCTATAACTCCAGCCTCGGGGATCCAATGTCCTTTTCTAGACTCTACAGGCACCTACACTCACATGTGCACACCCACACATATACTTAAAAAAGTGTAAAAAATGGGCTGGAGAGATGGCTCAGCGGTTAAGAGCACCCTCTGCTCTTCCAGAGGACCCGGGTTTGAGTCCCAGCACCCACATGGCAGCTAACAACTGTCTGTAGTTCCAGTTCCAGACAAACATCAAGGCAAATAAATAAATAAATAAATAAATGTGTTTAAAAAAAGATTTATTTATAATTAAAAAAAAGTGTAAAAAAATAGTTAAATAAAAATTATAGATAGATTAACAGACAGATAGTTTTTGGTTTTTTTTTTTTTAAGACAGGTTTCTCTTTGTCGCCCTGGCTATCCTGAAACTCACAGAGATCCACCTGCCTCTGCCTCCTGAGTGCTGGGATTAGAGATTTGTACCACCACCACCACAGACAAAGCAAGTATTTTTAATGGGGGGCTGATGGGGTAAGTAGCTGTCAGGCTGTAGACTCTGGCTGTCTCAACTCTAAGGCGGTGAGATGAAGCCAGCTGAGTTGAGGGGTCTGCTGCTCCCCCATAGCCTCACCATCCCACACATCCCTGATGTGGAACCCAGACTCCAGACTGAGGCCCAGAGGCCCCAGCAGAAGCACCTTGGGAAGGAATGGGAGGAAAGTAAGAAGAGAAGCCCTGAGTCACTACCTTCTCACACAGAGAGCCTTGAACCGGGCAGGGTAACTCACGATCATCATCGTCCTAGCCCTTGGGCGGTAAAGGTGAGAGGACCTAGCCGTCTGTCATCCCTGCTACATAGGGTTAAAACCAGGTTGAGCTTCACAAAATTCTGGAAACATCAAAAGGAAAATAAAACAGAACAAACAAGGAAGAGCTTGGAACCAAAATCTGACCACACAAAAAGGTTCTTTACCAGGGAGAGAGATAACCTTTGACCTTCACATCAGATCAAAAAATTTCTCAAATTTCCTTGGGAAGTTTGTAAAAAAAAAAAAAAAGTATTAAAACTTGAAAACTAGTAGTGTTAAAAATGCTCAGAAATGAATACTTACGTTCCATTTCGAAATGAAATTATTAAGCAAATCTAGGCAGAAACCAAACAAGATGAGGAAAAAGAAACCAGAAATCCTTGAAGTAGAAAAATAGCCGAGCTGAAACTCACAAGACCATACAGAGCATGCGCTCTCTAGACCAAGCACAGTAAATAAGATTCTCAGTGAAAACCCGCTGAGGCTGGAGTCTCACAATAGAAAGTGAAAAGCTGGTCTAGGGAACAGTCTGTGATGGGTAAAGGGCTTGCCATAGCGAGCATGAGTGCCTGAGTTTGGATCCCCAGTACCCATGCAAAAAGCTAGGCACAATTCCTGTTTATAACCCCAGTGTTAGATGGAGACAAGATCCTAGGACTTGGTGGCCAGCCAGTTTTGCTGAATAGGGTGATGAGAACCCTCTCTCAAAAAGCAAGGTGGGGAGTTGGGGAAATTCAACTGTTTCTGCCTTCAGAGTGCTGGAATCAAAGGCTTGTGCCACCACCAGCATTAAAAAAAAAAAATTATGGGGGCTGGAGAGATGGCTCAGCAGTTAAGAGCACTGACTGCTCTTCCAGAGGACCGGAGTTCAATTCCCAGCACCCACATGGCAGCTAACAACTGTCTGTAGTTCCAGTTCCCAGTTCCAGGCAAACACCAAGGCAAATAAACAAATAAAAAAGTTAAAAAAAAAATGATGGAGGTGGGCAGGTGAAATGGCCCAGCAGATCAAGAGGCTTGCCCCCAAGCCTAATCACTCTGATCCTATCTTCAGAACCCACAAACCAGGAGAAAATGACTCTTACAGGTTTTCCCTGGCATCCATATTTGTGACTGACACACATGCAAATAAATTAATTATGTAAATAAATTAATGTAAAAATATTTTAAGGTGGATAGCCATAGAGGAAGACATTTGACACTGACCTTTGGTTTCCACATACAAGCGCACATGTACATATGAACATATACACACATAAATACCACACACATACACACAAAGTATCAAAATAAAAAATTTTTTATTTGGATGAAATGGAGGGTGAGTCTGGAAAGAGTTGGAAGAGCAGTGGGGGAGGGAATATGATAAAAATATGTCTTATGCATGTTTTAAATAATAAAAATACTGTGGTTTTTTTTTTTTTTTTTTTTTAAATATAGAGTCTCACTATACAGCCTTCGATAGCCAAGAACTCACTTGTAGACCAAGCTCTGGCCTGGAACTTAGAGATTCACTTGTCTCTGCCTCCCAAATGCTCAAATTAAAGACATTTGGGGCTGGAGAGATGGCTCAGCGGTTAAGAGCACTGTCTGCTCTTCCAGAGGACCCGGGTTCGATTCCCAGCACCCACATGGCAGCTAACAACTGTCTGTAGTTCCAGTTCCAGACAAACACCAAGGCAAATAAATAAATAAAATTTTTTTTAAAAAAAAAAAAAACAGAAAAATTAAAAACAACTGCCAGGCAGTGGTGGCACATGCCTTTAAAGCATTTGGGAGGTAGGGTAGGTGGATCTCTGAGTTTGAGGCCAGCCTAGTCTACAAGAGCAAATTCCAGGACAGCCAGTGCTACAAAGAGAAAACCTATCTTGGAAACTACAACAAAACAGAGCTGGAGAGATGATGGTTCAGCGGTTGAGAGCACTGACTTCTTCCGGAGGACCTGAGTTCGATTCCCAGCATCCACATGGCAGCTAATAACTGTCTGTAATCTGACACCCTCACACAGTTATGCATGCAGGCAAAACACCAATTCACATAAAATAAAAATAAATATTAAAAACAAAAGAGCGCTGGCGGCTCTTCCAGAGGACTGGGACTCAGTTCCCTGCACCCGCATGATGGCTCACAACTGCCTCTACCCCTAGTTCAGGGGATCTGATGCCCTCTGCCCTCCCCAGGGCACTGCCTATGTTATGCTCGACGACACACGACAAACATTCATGAGCTCAAAGAAATAAAAATAAGAGGTGTTGGGGGCAAAGGACATGGCTCAGCTGCTAAGAGCCCTAGCTGCTCTCCCAGAGGACCTGCTACTCCAGCAAGGGGACCTGACTCACTCCTGTGCACCGATGTGCATGAAATTAAAAATAAACCTTTAAAAAAAAAAAAGAAAGAAAAATCAAGAGTCTTTCTCTACAAACTTCATTTAAGGACATATCCCAGAACACCATTTGCAGACAGCTGGAATCTGCTGTAGCTCAGGCTCACTTCAAGCTGGGGCTCCTCCTGCATCTGTGCCCCCAGCACCATAGGCATGGACCACCACATGCTAACGTCCTGTTTTGTAGACCAGGCTAGCCTGGAAATCATTCAACAGCCCGTGTCTTAGTTTGCCCAGGCTGGCCTGGAACTCACAATGCTTCCTCAGCCTCAGCCTCCCAGATGCTAGGATCACAGGGGTGAGCCGGCAAGTGGGAGCAGAGAGATGGAATGGTGGCTGGGAGAGGGTGCGGCAGCGGGATCAAGAGAAGGCCAAAGGTCCAGAGCAGAGAATGACCCAGATTGACCCGTACTGGTCAGCCTGAGGACTGGGAAGGCACTAACGAGGCAGAGTCTTTGGAAAATGAGAACGGTGGGATGCTGCACAGGAGGAAAGTAGGCCTGGCTGGAGAATTCTGTAGTTTCTCTGTGTTAGAGGCAAGAGTAGCTAGCAGCAGGGCAGAGAAGCGGTTCCAGCCTCCATGGCTCCCACTGAAATGTGGGTGGTGAGGTTGTCTGCGCAGACTCTGTGGCTACGACTGAGTTTCCTGAGAACAGATAGGACTGTGAAAGGGAGGAGAGGTTCGCTAGGCATCCCAGAGCCTTCAAGGCCATAAATGAGGGAGGGGTTGGAGAGATGGCTCAGTGGTTAAGAGGACTGGCTGCTCTTCCAGAGGACAGGGGTTCAATTCCCAGTTCCCACTTGGCAGCTCAAGATTGTCTATAGCTCCAATTCCAGATATCTGACACCTTCACACCAATGCACATAAAAACAATGTAAGTGGGGCTGGAGAGATGGCTCAGTGGTTAAGAGCACTGACTGTTATTCCAGAGGACCTGAGTTCAATTCCCAGCATCCACATGGTGACTCACAATCATCAATGATGACATCTGTTGCCCTCTTCTGTATACTGTATACATAATAAATAAATTAATTAATCTTTAAAAAAAAGAAAGAAAGGGAGAAAGGAAGAAAGAACGATGGGGAGTGGAGCCAGAAGAATCGCCCAGAAGACTGCAGCCTGTTAGCCTGGAATAAGCAACAAGGCTGTAGAAACGAGAAACTTCTTGCCTCAGCAACATGGAAGGCAAGTGCTGACCTCTGAAAGTTGTCCTCTGACCTCCTCATATATAAACCAGGGGAAAACCACTAGCTAACCAGACATAACTAGATCTAGCAGTCTAACTAGCGAATCTTCTCAGACCCCTTCCAGTGGCCAACTCTGGAACGTGGCTGGCCCCAGACAGTTAACAAGGAAAGGCTGACCCAGCCAGACCTCAGCCTGTATAGCTTACTGGGGTGACACTGAAGTCCTGGTCCTACACAGGACTCCATGACCCGGGACAGACCTAGAGCTGTGAGGTAGCAGATGACAAGTATCTGCTTTAGACCAATTTCCTTTACTCTGCCAGCCTCTGAAACACCAGGCTGCTCCTGAGACATACTGGTTTCACCTCTTTTGTTGACTTCACTCCTTGACATGGACACAGCATCGATGTACCAGGATCTTTTATAATAGATGAAAACTCACTTAGTGACAGCTGAATGAATGAATTAATGAACCATCCTAGTCTGCCCCAGAGGCCACCAGATGCATTGCATTATGCCCTACATCCAATCATTCAACATTTATCACCTGTCTGCCACATTCCAGGCACTGTTTCAGGTAGTCAGGGAATGTAAGTAAACAAAAAAGACAAACAAATTTGGCCAGCAAGCTGCTATAAAGAACTCCTATTCAGATACATCCATCATCTATGTGTTATTAAGTGGAATTGTACATAACAGAGAGAGATCATCCTAAGAAAGCAGGAGCACAATCAAAAAACACTGTATTGGGGCTGGAGAGATGGCTCAGCGGTTAAGAGCACTGTCTGCTCTTCCAGAGGACCCGGGTTCGATTCCCAGCACCCACATGGCAGCTAACAACTGTCTGTAGTTCCAGTTCCAGGCAAACACCAAGGCAAATAAATAAATAAATAAAGTTTATTTATAAAAAAAAAAAAAAGAAAAACACTGTATTAAACAGAGTGGTCGGGGCAGTCTCGCCAAAAAACGTCAGTTGGGGGCTGGTGGATAGCTCAGTTCGTAAGTTCTCACAATGCAAGCACAGAGCCTCCCTACAAAAAGTCAAGTGTGCAGCCGGGCAGCGGTGGCACACACCTCTAATCCCAGCAGAGGCAGAGGCAGGCGGATCTCTGTGAGTCCAAGGCTGGCCTGGTCTACAGAACGAGTTTCAGGACAGCAAAGGCTACATAGAGAAACCTTGTCTCAAAAAACCCAAACAAACAGAAGCGGAAAGAGAGAGAGAAAGAAAAAGAAAAGCCAAGTGTACAGCACAAAGCTGTAATCTCAGCACTGGGGAAGTGGAGGCAGGAGAATTCCCTAGAGCTTGCTGGCCAGCTAGTCCAGTCAAACAACAAGTCCCAGGTCTGTGAGAAACCTGGTCTCAGAAAATAACATGGAGAGTGACTGGCGAAGACGGAAGACAATGTTGATCTCTGGCTTCCACACACATGCATTCATTCACGTGTACTCACACACATGAACATGTACACAAACATAACACACCAAAAGAAAGCCATATAAACACAATCTTAGGATGGGGAAGAAATGTGTCTGGCATGCTGGAGACAAGACAATCCAACTTTCTAGAGTTAAGACAACCACTGAGAGAAGACAGGAGATGGGCCATGAGTGCAGGCTCTGGGTCCTGTGTGGAGGTTAGAGGATTTGCTAGCAGGAGGGGCTCCATCTGACACATTTTAAGAAGCACTCCTGCCTAGTGTGCTAAAAACAAGAATGGAAAGGGAAGTATTGGGAAACCGCTGCTGTGATCCAGCAAGAATGAACTCATGACGGCTCTGACTCCTTGTGGCGGTGACATAGGGCTGGAAGACATTCTGAAGGTAGTTCCCACAAGATCCTCTCTCAGAGTCCTGCGTAGTGAGAGAAAAAGTCAAGTTGGACTCTGTAGGTGTCAGTGGAAAGAATGGCTATCATCAGCTGAAGGTCAGATGTTCATATTTGGACATGGAGAGCTTGGACTGACATTTGAATAGCTGAGCAGAGATGGCAAGGAGATGGTAGGATGATGGCAGGGTGTGCCGACCAGCCTGGGTAGGTAGACCTGCCATCTTGTGTTTAAATAGCCTATCTTCATGGACATCTGCAAAGACTGTGTATTCAGTGTTGCTTTTGTGTCCCCGTGACCAAAACCCCTGACAGAAATGACAAATGGAGGAAAAATATGGGTTGACTCTGGTTCTCAGTTCCTGAGGGATTTCAGCTTGTCACAGCAGCACAGGCATGTAGCAGCAGCTTGAGGCAGGGGGCTGTTCCTGTCATGACCCACATGAAACATAAAGCATCTACCTCAAGTGAACACATCTGCTAAGCAGCCCCCTCTCCTGAGAGCTGTGTTCAAATCATGAGCATATGTGGGATATTTCAGGTTCAAACCTTAACAGCACCTACCTCTAAATTTCACACTTAAATCCAAACACCCACTTGACTTAGCAATCCAACAGCCATCTTCAATCTATATGTCTAAAATAAACTTATAATCCCCCATCCCTCTCAACAAAACACAATAAACCAAACAGAACAACTCAAAACAAACCCAAAAGCAATTCCACAATAATCTAACAGATTTGGGTACGCATGCTCATGTGTGTGTGTGGTGGTGCTGGGGTGGTGCTTCCCTGCCTGTCTGTGTATGTGTACGTAAGTGCAGAAGCCTATGAAGGCCAGAAGAGCGCATTAGATCTCTAAAGTTGCAGTCATAGATGGGTTTAAACCACCCAACACAGGTGCTAGAAATCAAACTTGGGTCCTCAGAAAGAACATTACGTGCTCTTAACTCCTGAGCTATCTCTTCAGCTGCCCCCCCAACACACACCTAAACTGACTCTTTTAAGAGTAAAGTTAAACTATATTGTTCCCAGTCAAAACCTTTCATTATCGGTTGTCATTGTTGTTTTAATTTTTACCTGTTTTGTTTTGTTTTTGAAACAAGATCTTGTATAGCCCAGGCTAGCCACAAAATTGCTATAAAGAAGAAGGAGGATAACCTTGAACTTCTGATTCTCTTGCTTCTACCCACCAAGTGCTGAGATTATAGGAACAAACCCCACACCACCTCCAGCTCCTTCATCTCAGAGAAAAGCCTACTAAGCCCTCCCCAGGAGGTGGCCCCATCACAGACAGATTCTCTCTCTAGTTAGATCCGGTTTGTTTGTTTGTTTATTTGCCCTAGCCTACTTAACTCTTGTCACACTGACCTCCTCCATCACTTCAAGCACATTTCTACCACAGGACCTTTGCACATGCATCTCCTTGTCTAGACGACACTTTTCACACTTTTCTGGATTTGAAAAGAGCTATCCCTACACTTCCCGTCTCTGGTCCAATGTCACTTTCTCAAAATGGCCTTCTCAACTACTTCACACACAAAGTCTATTCAATCTCCATTGCCTTGCGACCCCACAGTAATAAAGACTCTGTCTTATCCATGTCTGTATCCTTGGAGCAATCACTGGCCAGTAGTTGGTACTCAGTAAGTGACTGCTAAGCAGATGGATGCAACAAATGTAGCTTCTGTAGAGAATTCATTATGACATCAGAATACAATCGAGGAAAAGAAGACGCCTCTGTGTAAATCCTCTGAACATAATATTCATGACACCACACACATACACACACACCTGGAACTCAGGCAAAAATGCACAACTAAAGGAAATGATGAGGTGTGCTGCATAGAGGGAAAGTATACCAGCTATTAGAGCACTATTATGAGTGGGGTGGCACTCTGTTGATAGAGTCACTTGAAGGTCTGTGTTCCGGCGCCTGCAAACCACATCAACTGAGCATAAAGCTACACTCCTGCATCCCAGCACTGAGGGAGTGGAGGCTGAAGGAGGCAAAGAAATTCAAGGTCATTTGTCTACATAAGGAGTTTGAGATCATCTGAGGATGAGACCCAGTCTTAAAAAACGCAGTCGGGCATAGCGGCAAACATCTTCAGTTCCAGCACTAGGGAGGCAGAAGCAGGTAGGTCTCTGTGTGGTCCAGGCTAGTTTGAAGCCAGCCTATCTACATAAGGAGTTCTAGTCCAGCCGGCATACACAGTAAGACCTTTTATTTCCAATATAAGTAAACAAGCCAGGTGGTAGTGGTGCATGCCTTTAATCCCAGCACTTGGGAGGCAGAGGTAGATGGATCACTGTGAGTTCCAAGCCAGCCTAGTCTTCAGAGAGAGTTCCAGGCCAGCCATGGCTGTTAAGTAGAGAAACTCTGTCTCAAAACAACAAAGCCAAGCAAACAAAAATCAACCTGCTAATTATAAAGACAAAAAACTGCTTGTGGGGACTACTGAGACAATGGTTCAGTGGGTAAGGTGCTTGCTGTGCTTGCATGAGGATCTGAGTTCAGATCCCCAGGGACCCATGTAAAAAGCTGGGTGTGGCAGCATAGGTTTATAACCCCAGGGCTAGGGGAGGGCAGAGAGGGGTAGATCCTGGGAGCTCCTAGCCAGCCAATCTAGCCAAAACTGCAAGCTCCAGATTCAGTAAGAGACTTTGTCTTTAGATAAATAAGTAGAGATCAAGGTGGGGGGGAGAGAAAAAATGGAGAGGGACCTTAACATCAGGTTCTTGGAATCTCACACATGAATGCACATACATTTGCATGCATACACACACACATACACACATGCTTGCAACATATTATAAAAAGGTAAAACAGATCTGTTCCTAGCATAGAGTTATGGCATGATATAATTTTAGCAATGCAAAGTATGCATGCATAGGAAAGCTTACATTAAAAACAACACTGTTAGAAATGGAGACATGGGTCAGTGATTCAGAGCATTTGCTGACTTTGCAGAGGACTCAGGTTCAATTTCTAGCAGCCACAAGGCTGCTCATATTCATCTCTAACTCCAATTCCAGAGGATCCAACACTTTCTTCTTGCTTCCTTAGCACCATGCACATACCTGGTGTGCTCACATACATGAAAGCAAAACATACACGTAAGGGCTGGAGAGATGGCTCAGAGGTTAAGAGCACCAACTGTTCTTCCAGAGGTCCTGAGTTCAATTCCCAGCAACCACATGGTGGCTCACAACCATCTATCATGAGATCTGGTGTTCCCTTCTGGCACACAGGCATAGTGGAGGCAGAATGTTGTGAACATAAGAAATAAATCTTTGAAAAAAAATACACATAAAACAAAATAAATTTTAAAATAAAAAAGAAACAGTTATTGTTTTAAACCTATAAAGGGAATTCAGTGCCTTTTTCTTTCACAATGAGAACAACCTGTATTCTCTCTTTTCCTGTATCATAAAAATTACACATTTTAATCTCCCGATTCTCTGAGGAAACTCCCAGCCCACTGAAGTCAGCACCCAAGTTTCCCCAGGGACTCCAGTGCAAGGAGCTGGGGAAGGGTCGTGAGCAGGAACTCCCCAAGCACACAAAACTCAGTGGTAAGTGAGGCATGGAGCGTTCGCATGACTAACTCCGGGGAAAACCCACCAGAGAGGGATTTCTATTTAAATGCCCAAAATGCAGAAGTACATTTACTTGAGCCTAACGTGACTTTAAAAGGAAAAAACTGTGCCTCGGAGTTTTCCTGGGTGAAGATGAGGACATCTGTAATGAAAGACAGATTCTAGGCTCCAGCGACTTTGCATAACTCTACCTGGAGTGGCCGGCCTCATTCCAGGTCTGGGTCAGGAGCTCCTTTTCTGAAGAGTTTATATATATATATCATTTTATTTCCTCTCATTTACAATTTACTTATTTAGAAGCAAGTTCTCAAAGTGGCTGTGAAACCAAAGAAAACCTTGAGTTTTGAATGCTCCTGTATCCATCTCTCCACTATAGACAGGTGCCACACCTTCTGGGTTATGCGTTACGGTCATATATTCCTAGCCCATGACTGGTCTGTAACTCACAGGGATCCGTCTGTCTGCCTTTGCCACCATAATGCTAGAATTAAAGACACAACTACATCCAGCCTGTATTTCCTTCTTTTAAGTCTTATTTTTATTTTTAACTTACGTGTGTCTGCACTGAGGCCAGAAAAGAGCGTTGAATTCCATGCAGTTAGACTACAGTTTCAAGCTGCCGGAAGTGGGTCCTCTGGAAGAGCAGGAAGTGCTTTTAATTACGGAGCCTTTGGTTCTAAATCCTAGACCTGCAAGCTAAACTTATGAACTCTGGTAATCAAAAAAACTACTGGACTTCTTTCCAAAAGTATTGCACATCTGCCTAAAAAGCTGAAACCGCTCCCCGTGTTTCCCGAGCCACCCTGGATCTTAATCATTCTACTCGATTCAAGCCCAGGTGAGGGGCCTCCAGCGGGCTTGAATAAATACATCTTACAATGAATGGTATTTTCCAACCTGTTTACAGGACGGTAGAAAATAAGTAGGAAGTCATTGAAAAGAAATACCGCCTTCACCACAGAGGGCAGGGTGAGTCCTTTATCCCAGCAAGCAGGATCCTTGGACCTAGGGCTCTAGCGCTTGGGGCCAGAGAGATAAATAATGATACTTTAAGACCTCAAATTCACTATATAGCAGAGCCTGGCCTTGACCACTTATTTGGATTTCACTGAATGCTGCACCCACTGGATAGCTTACCTGTGTATAAATTGTATTCTTTGATAGATTATGACTTGGTTTTTCCAAACGTGGGTGGTCAGGGCATGATCAAACAGTAGCCAGCAAAACCCAGACCACAGATGCACCTCCCGGGTCATCCGGGGTGAACCTGTGAAATGCACTGTCGGAGAGCGCCCTCTGCTGGGAATGCTCGGTGCCTTTACGGTACTGCGGCTGCGCACACGCACCTCTGGGCGGCCCGGGCTGCTGGGGGAGTAGCAAATAATTCAGCCTCCTCATCTGCAGGGCTGTGCATTCCCTCCCTCCTCTGAGATCCACTGCATCGCATCTCACTGTGGCTTTGGCTGCCAAACCTTACTCTAGGCTCCTAAGGTTAGGTCCTTATGCGACTCTCAGAGACATGCATTCAACGCCCACTGAATATATGAAAGACAGTATTTCTCACCACTGAGAGTTTTAGTTATAATTCCTCGGCAGGAAAGGATTCAGACAAGTCCGTGCAAATAAAAAATAGAAGCCTGAGTTCTGGGAAGAGAGGCAGCGCTCAGAGCCTTGCTCCACACAGCGACTGCGCAGCGTCCAGGGCCCGGTATCTTGGATCAAACAGGGGCAGATCACCCTACAGCAAAGCAAAGTCAGTTTTAACTGGTGCTGGAGGCTTGACACCAGGGAAGCTCTGGACTTGAGCAGAAGGAAGCTTATGAAAGGGTTGATCAGGACTGGTGCCCTTGCCTAGCAAGCCTGGGCTTCCAAGGATGTGAGCCATGTGTGGCTTTTGTCCGGTCTTCCCAGGACCACGGGCACCAGCAGGGAGCGAGGCATTCCTTTTTGACCTTGCTCAGCAGGATCTAAGACTCTAGCCAAAAATAGAAGCTGAGCTCAACCGAAAAGCACGAGACAAAGCAAATGTACACAAACTTGATTACGATTATGCCGGTGTGAAGTAATATTTCCAAATATGGTTGTAAGGAGGGCTAGCTCCCGCAGGAATGCTCTAGGAGACTTGAAGGGTGGGGGGTTCCGTACCCTGAACTCCCAGAGATTAAAATGGTAAATATTTTAAAGACATAGGCACACAATATCAAAAAGAGTAAAAGCTACATTCGTGGATAAATAATGGAATTCTCAATATAACAAAAAAATTACAAAACACATACTGAACAGGGCTTTTTTAAAATTATTTTTTAAATAATTATTTTTTAAAGATTTATTTATTTATTATGTATACAGTGTTCCCTCTGCATGACCCTGTCTCAAAAACACTAACAAAAATTCAGTAAAATGGGTGGTTAGCACCTATAATTCCAGCACCCGAGGATCAGGAGTTCAAAACTGTCTAGCTTTTTCCTCCTTCTTTGTTTTTATTTTACGAATATTGGTGTTTAGCTGGCCTGCGTGTGCACTGTGTGCATGCAGTGCCCACGGAGGGCAGAAGAGGGTGCTAGAGTCCCTGAGACAAGCGTTACAGAAGGTTGTGAGTGTGTATTGAGCCGGGGTCCCAGGGCAGAGCAGCCACTGATCTCAGTCACTGAACTAGCTCTCCGGCCCTTAACAATGATTTTTAAAATAGACTCTTAAAGTACATATGCTGATACCCACTCCCATTATGTGGAATTGTTGTACCAGTATCAAGGGACCCCCTCTCCCCCAAAGACTAGGGAGCTGGACTCATGAGAGTTTTTATTGTTATGAACAGGGTCAAACAAACCTGGGTTGATATTCTTTGCTCTGACACAGCAGAAGGTTGTCAACGGGAGCCCAGAGGTGGGGGGGGGGGTTAAAGAAAAGTGGGGTGCTCTACGTCTTGGCATTTCAGGAATGACTAAAATAGATAGAGAAATGTTTGTTGTCATTGGTAATTAGAAATTTTCAACTCGGGGCTGGAGAGATGGCTCAGCGGTTAAGAGCACCATCTGCTCTTCCAGAGGACCTGGGTTCGATTCCCAGCACCCACATGGCAGCTCACAACTGTCTGTAGTTCCAGTTCCAGGTAAACACCAAGGCAAATAAATAAATAAATAAATAAATAAATAAATAAATAAATAAATAAATAAAGTTTAAAAAAAATTTTTCAACTCAAAACAATCATGGGACAGTATTTACATCCACCACAGTGGCAAAATGTGTGTGTGTGTGTGTGTGTGTGTGTGTGTGTGTGTGTGTGTGTGTTGCTAAAAATCAAACCCAGGACCTAATGCAAGTTAGACAAGTGAGCTATCACTGAGATGCCTCTCTAGGTCTTGCAAAAGTGTGCTTTTTAAAATATTTTATTTTATTTGTATTGGTGTTTTGCCTGATATGTCTGTGCATTATATAAGTGCCCAAGACTCAAGGAGGCCAGAAGAGGGCACTGAATTCCTGGAAGTAAAGTTGCAAACAGTTGTGAGCTGCCATGTGGATGCTGGAAATGGATCCCAGGTCCTCTGGGAGAGCAGCCAGCGCTCTTAACCACTTGGCTTGATTGGAAGGTAGAAGCAGGACAATCAGGGGTTTAAGATCAGGCTCTGTGATACATAGTGAGTTCCCAGGCCTTCATTCTGAGATGGGAGGATGGTATAACATTTGAGAGTCTGGTAGTCTTCAGCACAGCAAACAAATCAACAAAACAAAGTGAGAAACAAAAACATCTGCTACCATTCAGTTTGTGCTGACTAGAGTCACCTTTGAAGAGGAAACTTTAACTGAGGGATTGCATGGCTGTGGGGCATTTTCTTTGTTTGAAACAGAGTTTGACTATGTGGCCCTGGCTGGCCTGAAACTCACTATGTAGACCAGACCTAGAACTCAAAGGGATCCACTGTCTATATTGGAGGGTTAAGAGGAACAGTGAAAGATAAAACATGCTACTCTGGTTGGTTGGGGTAGAGGGTTAATTCAGATAAGAAGAGATCTGAGGGGCTGGAGAGATGGCTCAGCGGCTAAGAGCACCAACTGTTCTTCCGGAGGACCTGAGTTCGATTTCCAGCATCCACATGGCAGCTAACAACTGTCTATAATTCCAAGATCTGACACCCTTACACAGTTATGCACGCAGGCAAAACATCAACTCACATAAAAATAAATATATATATAAAAAAATGATCACATACTTATATTTAAAAAAAAAAAAAGAGAGAGATCTGAGCTGAGGAAAGAGTGCCTCAGGCAGAAAAAACAGAGAGTATAATACCCTCAGGCAAGAGTGTGTGACCAGCAGAGCACCCACTGATTCTGTCTGCTGTAGAAAATGCTCTTGTACACTTTAAAGATTAGTTACTGGTATTGGTTTAATAAAACACTGATTTAATCAGTAGCCGGGCAGGAAGTTTAGGCAGGGCGATACTAGGAGGAAATTCTAGGATGGAAGAGGAAAGACAGAGCAGCAGACTCACGAATTAATCCTTGAAAGAAATGATATTGAACTTGTTCCAACTTCAGCAGCTCTGATTCAGCCACAACAGTTAAAAACAGGGACGTCAGAAAGCTTTTGGATGGTATCTGTGTTTGAAAAGGGACCAGTGTGGCAGGCTGAGGAGTAAGACGCAGCTTTAAAAACAAGATCCTGAATTTAAGTATGATTTGGGGTGTCTTTGAGGACAATAAAAGACTTGTATTTGAAATAAATAAATAAATATGTCAAAAATAAATAAATAAAATAAGTAAATAGGGGCTGGAGAGGTGGCTCAGAGGTTAAGAGCACTGACTGTTCTTCCAGAGGTCCTGAGTTCAATTCCCAGCAACCACATGGTGGCTCACAACCATCTATGATGACATCTGGTACCCTCTTCTGTGTACTGTATACATAATAAAAAAAATTTAAAAAAAAATAAGTAAATAAAAAACCATGTAAAGATGGAATATATGAAAAAGTCTGGATACTGTATGTTATTGTTTTGTCTTGAGGGCTTTTTGACTGCTGAGGAAGGAGCAAGAGCTGCTAAAAGACATTTGATTATCACTGCTGCTGAATTAATCTAACCTTTATATTTTAAAAATATCTTGACTTCAAAATTTAAGTCAAAAGATATGTTACTTTGGAGAAGAGGTTATGCTTTTGTTTTCACAGAAAATGAGAAGCTGTGGCTTTATTCTGAGTTAAGATAAAGTTTGATTGGGGAAGACCCCTTGAAAAATCTCCAATGGGAATGAATAACCAACAGTTCAGAGCACCTCTGTTACAGTTTCCTCTGAGTTCTGCATCCAGGACAGCTGCAAGGCTGTTGGCTAAGATGATCCAGCCACACAGACTACTCCACTTAGGACTTGTCCATGATTCTAAATTTTCTTTAGATTACCAGTGGCCCCAATCAGCAGGAAGTTATCTCGGTAAAAACCCGCCCTGAGATATGTTTTTAAACAGGGTTTATTTGGAGAAAATAGCTTACAAAACAGAGCCGGTTTTAGGAGAAGATGACAGGATGAGATTGCAGCGCGCCGGAGCCTTTCTAGGGAAGATTCTTCATCCCCACGCCGTACGTCCGAACTCCCGGGCAGCTGGAGCGAACTGTGCACTCGGTCGGGGAACTCTCGTGAGAGAATGACGACTTCCTGTCCTGGTCCCCTCCCTCGAAGGTCTACTTCCGGAATCCTTTTCAGTTAACCACGCCCAGCTCGTCTCCATTCCTATGATCGTTCACATATACAGTTCCTGATTTCCCGCTACATCTCCCCGTTTTGTCTAAATAGGAAGGTTCTAAACTAGGTATA
>PVIH01024529.1:0-22555 GCA_004025045.1 Sigmodon hispidus | reverse complement strand
GAAGAAGAAGAAGAAAGGGAATTGTGAGTTCAAGACATTTTGAGTATAAATTGAGGTTGGCACAACTAGAAACAGTTGATCTAACTGCCAATGGAGAAAGGTAAATGACATCCCAGGAGCTACATCATAGAACAGACAGACATATACACAGACAGACCAACAGCAACATCACAATTACTTAATCTGGAGTACTGCTTTATAACAATGAAGCATGGATAATACATAAACCTTATTTATCCATTTGTGTACAGCACACATTCTTAATTGATCTTGGGTTAAGGATATAAAATAAGTTTTTCAAAAATAAAGATGTAAATCTTGGAAAGCAAAAAAAATCATGGAAAGCACAAGGCCATGATAAAGTTAGGATCTGGAATCCACTAATAAGTGAAGACTTTCTAGAAACACACAGCTCTACCTGTCACATCTTTACTTACAGGTATATTGATGAATACCGAGTCAAATTCTGCTGCCGTCAGAAATCTTTTCAATGGTGCCATGAAATACTACCAAGAGAAATGAAGAAAAGTAACTTTAATTAAGCATAACTTGTTCTAATCTATACAATAATTTTTATCAACCAGTAAAATTTATTAAAAGTCAATTATTTATTAGCATTATGAACACAGATAGTAGAAATTATTTTCTCTATATTAAAATTCTGCATTGAACAGCTATAAAGACTTCATAGAGACTGGAAATTTGGTTAAAGTGCTTGCCACACAAGCATGGGTATCTGAGTTCAGATCCCCAGAACCCATGAACTAGCTGGGCAGATGTGGTGGCCACCTATTATCCCAGAAGTTGGAGGACAGAGTCAAGGATTCATGGGGACTTCCTGCAATGAGTGATCTTGGGCTTCAGAAAGAGACACTGCCTCAATAAAGGGCCGTGGAGAACAATAGTGGGAGATATCTGGTGTTAGCTTCAGGCATCCACTCACATGTATGCACATGTCCACACGTGTGAATATACAAATGTAAGTTCACGCATCCCATAACAAATGCCTAAATATAAGCTGAGACATTTAAACTGTAAAACAAAATGCTTCTGAAAGCTAGAAGCTGTTGGCCAAGCAGAAAAACAATGGCAACAGTCTGGAGATATATTTGAGGATTGTATATAGAACATCCCTCCAACTCTGCAACACAGATTATTGAGAGGAATAATCTGTTACATGTAGCATTTCCATGTATCACCTGAGACTGGCATCTAGCCCGTATGTCCCTCCATTGCTAGCAATCTCAGTATCTGTAGAGACAGCCCTTCTGGGAAAATGACCTGTTTGTCAGCTCCTTTATTTTCAAGAATTGTGAACTCAACTCCCAAATCTCATGGTCATGCCTCAAGACATTGTCATTATCAACATCTGTGCATGCTTTGCAAATTAACTTCAAGCAGCCATCTCTATGAACTTTACATCCAGCCCGTAAAGTTTACTCAAGGAATTCTCTAGCCCACCTGTGTCCAGTTTACTGCGTTTCACATTCTTCAGGGCTTTGCTTCCCTCTCTACCCAGGTTACAGCCCATGAATCACCATCAGATTCAATCTCCCCCCCCCTTCTCTCCCTCTCTTTCTCTTCCTCTCTCCCTCCCTCTCTCCCTCCCTCCACTAAATTTTTCTAGATAAACAAAACCTTTGACTATATCTATATATCTATCTCACCATGTTAGATCCATATACTATAGTAATTGTTTAATTTTAAGTAAGACCATGTCCAGTAATGCCACATGTTCACACCATTTTCCTTACCAACTAACTGACTCTTGTACTCTCTTAAGCAACTCTTCCACATCTTCTCTTTTCCTGTAGCTGATAAAAGCTTTCACCTGGTTCTCATTTTCATAACCTCTAAATGTGTGAATCACCAGGAATGGCCTCCAACCTATTCCCCCAAGGACATACCTTTCCTGAAGTGACCTTACTTAGTACTAGAAGCTAGCTGCCCTATCCATATAGAAATCAGATCTTCCTATCAAAGCAAGGATTACATGTTTAACATCTACCTCAGTATATCCCAGGGAAGTCTATGGATAACATGAGGCTAACATGCCCAACAGATTCATGATTTCCTGCCCTCCATCTTGTTAGATGGCATCATTGTTCACAGCCCAAATCCTAGCAACCATCTTTGAATCTTCTTTCATGATTCTTTGCCTACACCA
Organism: Sigmodon hispidus; assembly: GCA_004025045.1. Taxonomy (NCBI): domain Eukaryota; kingdom Metazoa; phylum Chordata; class Mammalia; order Rodentia; family Cricetidae; genus Sigmodon; species Sigmodon hispidus. Next base: position 20,388 of record PVIH01024529.1, on the reverse strand, counting down.
TCAAATTCTGTTGGCTCTATTTAGACAAAGTATTTCCAAAGTCTGACTTCCCCCATAATCTCCATCAGTACCATGATTTCTTGTCATCCTGGTTATTATAATATCTATTTTCTCCTACTTCTCATTCTTGCTTCTTAAGAGCCAGAGTCCTGCTACAAGCTTAAGTGCCTTTACATCAAGTCTGCTCAAAGTTTCTAGCTTTTGTTCCTATATAACTTGGTAGCCCACCAGTTCTCTGGCCTCTTTCTCAATCTCCACCTATTCTATCTATCAACCACACTGAACTACTGTTGTTCCATAAAGCCCAAGGTGTATACATTCCCATCATATTTTCCTAGAGCACTCCCCCATCAGGGAGCCTTTCTCCCAGAATTCTCTCCACTAGAACATATATATATGGCTTGGGTCCTAAACTTTATCAGTTGATGAACTTTAGCATCATATTCTGACACAGAGGTCTTCCATCATCAGACTCTATTATAGTATCTCTAACCCATGCCCATCCATCATCTCTTTTTGATTTTTCTTCAGGTAACTCCCCACCTACCCAGCATACTTATTTGCATCCAGCCTAAACTTTCCCATGATGTAGAAATTACTAGAAGAACCCACAGTCTTCCTTCCTTTGCTGCTATGTCCTCAGTTCCTAAAACATCACCATTTAGATGTCAAGATAGCAATAAATAGTTATAGAATATATAAATCTGCTTTGATATCTTTATCTGGGGGAGGGTTTTATTGCAACATAATTCATTTTCTCATAACGAAACTATTTAGTTTGCAATCTGATGGCTCTTAGAAGTTCAGAACTATGCAACCATCACAAATTCAAAACTATGTATCACATAAAACATCCCACAGACATTAGTGGTCATACACCATTTTTCCTTTCAGCCAACCTACCCTCCCTACTCCACATACAAACTACTTTCCTCTAAAGCTCCAGGCAATTGCTTTTTTGTGTGTAACCTGTCTATGTATTTGTCTATTGCTAGTATATATTTTTAAATATTCCTTTTTTCTAATATAAGCATATATTTCTTAACTATCATTCCTATCCCCACCTCCAAGGTTGTACTAATCTCAAATTCTACTTGCCATCTGAATGACTTCAGTATTTTTAGATTTTACCTATAAATGAGTAAGTGTGGTATTTGCTTTCCTGAGTCCAGTTTATAGTATAAATCTTAGAATATCTATTCACATGCATACTGCAAAAAGAAGTTGGTCTAGCACACACATTATGCAAGGCAACCTTGGGGCTAAGACACCTGATCACTTACTTTTTCTATTGACTCCAAAGTTTCTGTGTATTTTTCTTCTGTCTGCTTAATTTCTGCTAGGCAACAACTCCGTATATCATTTTCTTGACACTTCTGCAGATAGAAAAGTAAAGTTAAGACTATTTAGTAGAATTCTCATATTAGTTTATCTAGGAAAAGATCTAAATCACTTTCCATCCTAATAAAATATTAGAAAAGGTACACTTAGCTACATTTGTTACATATTTTATTGGAGCTATTTTTCAACAGTATAAATGAAAAGCTTTTAAGTAATTAAAATAAGCTTCTGAAACAGATATGTTACTTAAATAAAAGTACCTCTTTTATTCAAATGTTAATGAATCTGGTAATACAGTCTAAGCATTTTCTTCAAAGACAGCAGATTACACATGTACTGCAGAAATGACTATAAAATATTAAAAGTATTTCTTAAATACTTAAAAGTAATGGGAGAGCTGGGGATATAGCTCATTTGTAGGGTAAGTGCCTAGAATATATCAGGTCAGGGTTTCAGTCATCAACAACAGACACCACACACACACACACACACACACACACACACACACATAAACAGTAAGTAAAATTCTTCAAATATTGCTTTTACATATTATCATAATGCCTGGTTCTTTTCTTTGGTATTAGAGATTAGCACGATCCCAAGGTCAGAGACTCACAGACAAAATAGAATTCAGTTCAGACATTGGTTTTGTTAGCTGTATAACTATAAACAAGTTACTGGGTTTCTGGGCCACATGATTTTCACTTCTGTAAAACACTACAGCCAAGAAGTGCCAAGTGACAGAACCCATAGGAAGCATGTTTCACTTTGACAGGGAGTCTAAATTATTATTGTTAATGATAGCACATGGCAACCACCCAGAGCTGTGTAATAAGGGAAGACTGTCCTGAGGCTAGAGGAGACCCTGAAGATTTGCTGGCCCAGAAGCAGCTCACTCTTGCAGGCACTGCATAAGAGATGAACCCAAAAACCCTCTAGAAAATGCTACCAGGAAGCCCAGCTCTCATACATCAAGTTAAACACACAGTGACTATATTTTCTAAATACAAGCTGAGTGATTTGTTTCTACGCTACTTCTGTGCCTCTACTACCCAGGGTGAAATCCAACATCATCTCTTAGCCTTTCATTAAAAGCCAGAGCAGAGAGCGGGGCCAACTCACAAACCCCCTGAAGAACCTAAGTCACCACCCAGATGATGAAGAAGTCTCTAGAATGAAAGAATATGTTAGTAAATGCCTAAGTGGCTGACTATTTAAATTTTCAAATTATACATGGGAAGACAGTTTAAAGCAGTTCTTCCTGGATGTTCTAGATATATGCTATATGCGCAACATGGAAGCTTTGAGGGAACACTGGTTATGCTAGAGCCTGAAGAAGTTTTAAAAAAAGAAAGCATTGCCTTGTCCAGCCTTGATAAGAGGATTTGTGCCCTGGCTAATTGTAACCTGATATTCCTGGGCAGCCTGCTCTTTTCTGAAAGGAAACAGAGGAGAAATGAGTCTGGGCTGGGGGAGGGGAGAAGAGCAGGTAGGCAGAGTGGAGGAAAATTGCAATTGGGATGTAATGTATTAGAGAAGAATAAATAAAAAGAAAACTAGAGAGGAGAGTGACTTATGAGAAGAGCTAGTGAGTGAAGAAACAGCACTGATGTGATGGGACTGTTCTCTGTATGCAATTCTGTAAATAAAGAGCTGTTTTGGCCTGTGTAGAGCACCGTAGAAGTGGGTGAAGGAATCAGAATAGGGACAGGTAGACGGAGGGTGGAGTCACACAGACTCCATCCAGCCAACAAAGACGCAGCATGGAAGACCCAGGTGAGCTAGCAGCCATTGGGCCTGTGGCAGGTAGACTCATGGAAATGGGCTGAATTAAGATGAAAGAGCTAGCTAGCAATGTGCCTGAGACATAAGCCAAAGAGTATGAAATTAATATCAGAGTCTGAGTCATTCTTTGGAGGGTAAAAGCCACAGTGGGTGAGGTCAGACCTCTGGCCTGTAGAGGGTCAGAAGTCATTTACAACACACTGACATAATGTATGTTAAATTTAAAATGGTAAGGAGGTATCTATTGTGAAAAAGATACGTTTTCACAAATACAATCTCATGATTTGCTGAAATTATATCTTCTTGTTACTTCCATTACTCAGTCAACTGACACAGCACTACCTCTGATACTCAATATCCTTGCTAACACAGGCCCAGATCAAAAAGTCCTATAGTCATTTTGAACTTAAAAAAAAAAAATCAGCTTCCATCTCTAAATAAGTTCTGTTTACTTAACTTATAAGCAAACAAGGACTTGTTGTTAGGTATTTCCACAGAAGTTAAGTAAGTACATTAGTTAATCTTCTAACGAATCGACATCCTAAAAACAAACTACTTGGAGTTACTTTAAAAACTGTGAAAAGGCCTACAGGTTGCTGAGGCTCCTCCGCCTTCATCAAGTCCTCATAGACTTCTCCGCCTTCATCCTCACCATACACACAGTCATAGAGGTCTTCTTCATCCTCCACACGGGTTTCACTGAAACAAAGAATGTAGTTATACAGGTTGCCTTCCCATACACTGTGGATGGAACAAACACTAAGACAAAACAGACTGAAATTTCCCCACTGATTTTAGCAGAAGATCCAGAGAAGAGGGAAAACGGAATTAGTGGAAAGAGTCAAGAGGCTCTCATTATAACTGTGTCCCTCCCAATTATCTCAGCGACAGACAGGTGAACCCAGCAATTGAGACAATGCTAATTAATACCTAAATGGCTATTTACTTTCATGGGACCATAGTAACGATCATCTTGCAGCTCCGGTCACTAGTTGTCATATGGGTAAGGCTTAGTACTTGATCAATGAGAAATGGTGAATTTGGGAGACCTAAAAGTTACCAGACTTTTCAAAGGTAACCCATCGAGTCTATAGCAGAGTCGTGATTTCAAAAACATGTCTGTTTTACACTATTTTAATGGCTTCATCACACTGGCTCTGTATCCCGCTATTCCATGGGCTCAGCTTAATTATATTATTAAAGGGTATAGTGTAGGAAGGGAAGGGGCAGAGTTCATAGTGAAATCTGTCTTTTTTTTATTTTTGAATAAAGTCTAATTTTTTTATCCATGTATCCCCTTGTTCAAACTCCCTTCCCCTCCTGACGGCTCCCAACCACTCTCTCTTCTCCCCATCTCCTCAAACCTGTTGGTAACAGCATCAGGTGCTGTAAGGTTATTAATTTATTTCCAAGCCATGCTTTTAGAAGCTTACTTAGAAGATACACAGACATCTTTCTACAAGCAAACTGCCGTGGTGATATGTTACATATTTAATAAAACCTCGGATATCAAGAGGTCAACCCACAGTCAAACTGGGCAGAGGTAGCACACTCTATTAGTCCCATCACTTCGGAGGTAGAGATCATTCTAAATTTCAAGGAGTTCAAGGGATAACAGAGCAGTGGTAACACACACTTTTTCCCAGCACAGGGATCCCAGAAGGTCTCTGTGAGTAGAAGGCCAAACAACCACGATGGCACACACCTTTAATCCCGGGGTGGGGCAGGATTGGAAACCTATGTCTTTAATCCCATAACTCTGGAGACAGAGATCTTTGTGTTTCTGTGAGTTTAAGGCTAACTACCAAAGTAGCTCATGACTTCAATCTTAACCTGAATAGGATACAGCTGGGCAAAGAAGGTATTTAAGACAGGCTTAGGAAAACAGCAGGCATTAGAAGTGACCAGGAGCAAGGCTGAGGAAGCTGGAAGAAAGCTGGGTGAGATGGCACTGTAGTGTTTCTCTCTGTGATATTTCAGCCTTTCCCGGATAACTGGCTCTGAGTTTCTATTAATACAACTAGAATTCAAGCAACAAACTGCCTTTATCTGTTTGTATTTTATTTTTAAAAGGGGGATGGACAAAGATATTTAAAATATTTAAAAGCTATCTTAAGGCCATTAAGTAACACATATCGGTTTCTTAGAAATATTCATCCTTTCCATTCCCCCATGAGCAATTGAACATTAACAGTGGCTGACCAAGGACACTCCCAAGCCCCTCCTGTGAAACCATGATCATAGTAATCATGGCATTCTCTCCATGTTATGACAGCTACCTCTTTCAGTTTACCTTCCTAGTTTAAAACTTCAATAGATGCCTTCTACTAACATAACCCCAAAGAGTGGCCTTGACCAACACAGAGATGTGGGAATGAAACATTAATCTCTCTGAGAATGAAATCCAGCCCTTTAATGTGACCAGTCCTGAGCACTCCTCTTCAGCCTGTAGAAGCTGAATGTTATAAATTGACATGAACAAAAGTAAGAACATAGTAACTGTGTCACTCTGCAACATGGAACATTTTTCAAAGCCGGTACAATCACAGGCTGTTTATGTTTGTCATGAAAGATTATTTGAAGGCATTTGACAGAAGTGAACTGTCAAAACCCAGAGAAAAGGAAAGTATATTAAAGGAGAAAGCTGAAGCTTGAGAGAACTATGCTCTGAGAAAAATTCACTTCAAAAAGACTCGTCCACCCACCTACCCATCTGCTCATCCATCCAGCAGATATTTTTGAAGAACTGACTGAATTCCATGCTCTCTATATATATTAAAAGCTCTCCCATTGAGAATCTGGACCAGTGTGTAAAGTGTTCGTCATGTAGTGGGATGACCTGAGTTTGAATCCCCAGACCCTGCATAAAGCTTAGCATGTTAGCACATCTGTAATCTCTTAAGTTCTACAGTAAAATGGGAGACATAAATAAGAGATACCTAGAAGTGTTTGGGCCAGCTAGCCAGCCTGTTAAACACAGCTTCAAATAATGTAGTGGTCAAGGATGCTGCCTAACCTCCAAACACACATGGCATCCATGTACCTCACTCACACATGAATTCACATAGACATCATACATGATACATAAACTGACTTGTAAAAAGAACAGCCTCTAAACATATAATTCTATATATGTGTAACAAGAGAAACTAAGACAAACCAAAAAAGGAGCAGAAAAGAGAAAAATCACTAAAAAAAATTCCAGGGAAAGTTTTAAAGAGGTCATTGGCTAAGCTAGATTATGAATATGTCAGTTTATTCAAGATATATGCTGTAAAACACTGTTTTTGGGAGGACACAGCTGCAGTCACAGTGCCTATCACAATGGAATTTCAATGCCAATAAAGATGGCATACACACACCTACATCTGACAAAGAGAGAGCCTTCGCTCCTGAAAATGGCACTGACATGAGCCTGGGGATGCTGAGCTTGGCAACTGACCAGAAGAGCTGAAACAAAACTATAAAGCTATAAAGCCATGCACTCTGTGAGCTCAACCTTAGTTGGGATATCTAGGAAGATGCAGGGGCTTTACAGGGGAGGGAAAGTGGGAAGGAGAAAAGAGTAGGGGGAACCAGAAGCCAAGAGGCAAAACACTAGGATGCTGAGAGATGCAATTGGGACAAAGGCTGATTAGTAAGGAGACAGGAAAACTTGGGACTGTGACATGGGAAACAGGAACTGTTTGAAATTTGGGAGAGCAAAGAAAGAATGGAAGATGCCTTTCAACTTTGGCTTGAAGTCTGAGGAGTCAGGCCACACTGGCAGCTCTGTGATTTCCACAGCGGGGTATCTAATGGACTCTGGCTAGAAAGCAATGAGGCAATTGGGTTAGTCTGAGCACTTGGTTTTATCATGTCTTGGGAGTGGGTGACATAGGGTCTTTCTATGCAGTTGTGGCTGTACTGTGTCTGGGAATTTTGTGTAACCCATCAAAGGGCAGGGTAGTTTGCTGAAATCATGATGGGGCCAACTGAGATAATCAACTAAGGAAAAGGCTGGTCCTGATGAGAGGGGTCTGGCCAGAAGCCAGATGGACTGTGGAATCCATCCCCTAACATTTTGAATTGAAAGCCTCCTCCTGAGACCTAACATCCCCTCTAAACTAAATCTTCCCTAACAATACTGCTAAGGTGGGAAAAGGCTATTTAAAAAAGTGGTGAGTATTAATGACCATCATTGGTGTCCAGCCCATGTGAGACTTTGAAAAGAACCCCATCAAAGCACTGGACAGAACCAGTAAACAAACTTACAGTCACTTTATAAAAGAATGTTGCCAATTAATCAGATAATCATCATCTATTACTTAATGATAGTGAGTTCTTGGAAGTTTAGAAGCAATAAAAGCCTATCCTCAAAGGGCATTTAAGATATGACTTCAAGGTTTCTCCAAATGTCTAGAAAGTAGTCTAGAAAGAGCTACTTGCTGCTCATTGTTATGGCAAATCTCCCCTAGTTTCTGCTGAGAGATCCCAGAGCACCACATCACCACACATCTCGTCCAGTGCAGTAATTAAGATCCTCTAGATCCAGAGTCTGAAACATCTGGGTTCAAAGACTACTATGTGTGATGTCATCTTAAACAGGTTAGTTTGGTATACAAGTTTAGCTTTTCATTAAATTATAATGGGGAGAACTTAACACAGTCATTCCCTGAGATAATGCATAAACATGTTAGTGCACAAATGAGCATATAGTGCACTATTACTGTTGGATGATAAGATAGCACAACCCTAATGCATAATGCCTGACAAACAGTAGGTGTTTAATGTTCCTTTGGTTTATTCATATGCATACACCAAACACAGCTTAATCTCTTTCTCATCACTTTTTAAGTATGCATGCATGTGGCATAGTTGCAGTGCATAAGCATGTTTCTATGAGTGGGAGTGTAGGTATATGTGCACATGAGTGCAGGTGAGTATATGCAAGTATGTGTATAGTTCTGAAGTTGATATCTGGAATCCTCCTTGATTGCTCTTTTACTTTATTCACTGAAGCAGGGCCTCTCAATCAAATGCAGAGCTCACCCATATGGCAAGTCTCATTAGCCAGCTTGCTCTAGAAGAACCCCTCTGCCTCTGCTTTCTGAGGCCAGAATTAGAGGCAAGCTGTCATGCCTACCCACTCTTTAAAAGAGGTCTCTGGGAATCCAAACTCAGATTAGTCTGCTTGTACAGCTGCTTTAACCACTGAGCCATCTCTCCAGCCCCTCACAGTTTTAAGTTCTAAGAATACAGATATGCACAAAGTTCCTGCTGCTGCCACCTTGGAGTGCAGACATAGACAGTATGTGAAGCAAGCCAACACCGTCATAGCCAGAAACAAACACTCTAAAAACAGGGTGAGGAAGGGTGTGGTGGCTATTTCTTATGGGTCACCAGGAGAGGTCTCTTTATAAAGGGATGATCAAGACAAACGGTGAGGGACCAGTAAATATGAGCAGATAAAACGGTCAGCATCTAGGCACGTTCAGTGTTAGATGAAAGAATGGATTCCCACAGATTTCAAGAACTGCCCTTGCAGCATAATCCATCTCTTAGAATTCTTTGCAAACATGCCTGAGCTATATCATAGGGTCTTTGAGGAAAGAGGATCACACTTTATATTTATTCTTAATCTGCAAAAGTCACTCAATCAGCAAAAGATAATCAGCTGCAGGGCTTTCTGCATTTCTTGACTATTAAACAATAAAGCCCCTAGGATCCTCTGCTCAGCATAAGCACCATCTACTGATATATCCTAGAATAACTCCAGCCTGCATCTGTCCTTCCTTGCGCTGACCACAAGCACACACATTCTGCCTACAACTCCAGTAGTAAACTTTATTTCTTTTTTTACTATTCCGTAATTGTGTAACTCAAGTTTTATCTACCTCTCTATCATACCTTTGAGAAATACCCAATTTTACTCCTCTGCAATAAGTTTTTCTTCACAGGAACACAGGACAAGAACAAAAAGCCAGTTGGAACATAATTCTGTGAAACTTCCCATCATCATTTTAAAGACTTTTTTTATTATGTCTTAATCATCATGTCACTTTTAGCCTGCAGAGAGCTTATTATAGTTCATATCTATGTTAAGGACAAATTTGGGCAGTGGCTTAATTTTACTGAAGATATTCCACATACTCTATTAAGTCAGGAAGGCCTTTGTAGATGTCTTCATCATTTACACTTTCTTCTGTGGGGAAAGGCCTAGGAGGGAAGAAAAAACATGGGAGTGTGAGCAATCAAGATGAGCATTTACCTCCAATTAAATAGGTGAAATTTGCTGCAGCTCAAACAAGTCATCATATGTAATGATTTCCAGGGTTTCTCCAAAAGAACTTGGCCAGCATCTGTGCCTGCGGTTCCCCTGGGGAGACTGTAACACCTGATACCCTAAATCATCCCCAGCATTACAGCCAGTTCCTGCAGACACATGTGCAGCTAGAGACACACTAATGGGATTACCTGATCTCCCTCCTGCCACATACCTGCAGGGTCACCCTATGATACTCACCACAGTGCCCAGTGCAGGCTTTGCCCATACCCTTGGCCTTGGCCTTGCCTTCAGCTCCCTCATTCCAGCTCTAAGATCTGCCCCAACAAAGACAAATCATCTTTCATAGCTCAGCTTGCTTGTAAGGACGATGATGATTATTCAGAGACAAAGACATCATACATATGACTTTGTCCCTGGCAGACTTTCCTATTCAGACATCAGAGCATTTAAGTTGTAGTTTTATTTTTATTTTTGGAGAAATTAACTAAATAGACTTCAAAGAGACTGAGAAGTTATTTTTTGTTCCTTGTTAAAATTATCACACTTCAATTTTCCCCTGTTCCTATCATTTGACATCTTTGTTTGGCTCATAATATTTCATCTTATGACCAAAATAATGCTTTAAGTGTATGCCTGACAAAAATCACCATAGCAATTATATTGTAATGACAAATTCTCTACACTTTAGTAGTAAGCCTGTTTCATGTTTGTAAATAGGAGCCATCAAAATAATACATTTTAAATCATGGCTAAAGAGTTTCATTGAAAGTCAGACTTTTTAAGTATGTTTTTATTATTTAAAACAATTTTGACTTTAAATATATGATGAATTAATTTAATACTTAAGATAGCAAAGGAACCGACATTTTTTTTTTTCAAATAAATGAACACATGTAACTAAGCTAGCCAAGCATTCAGGGCTGTTCTGTTTCAAATGTAGGCACATTTTATCAGTCTTTTATATCTACACTGATCACTATAGAAAATTATAGTCCACTACTATAAATATAGACAAGAAAAATTCAAAAGGAAAAAGGACTTCTGATAGGTGTCATTTCAGAATGAAAAGTGCATACAAAGCAGGCTATGCTTGGTTTCAGAATCCACTCCATACATATAATGACACAAAATAAATATTGACATGGGCAGCTACTCATTATTGAAGAGCAAATTAAAAGATATTGAAGGATCAACCAGCTGACAACCTATTTCTATAGAAATCTGATAAAATCATGGCCCTTGTCTGAGAAAAGGTTCTTCAGGATGTCCTCCCTGAGACCACTGTGGTGGCATCCAGGAATTCAGCTGCTGAGCCAGTGCTGAACACCCCTGTGAGACACACTTTGATCCCCTCCCTCAGAATATGATATAACCTGGACACAGGAAAATAAAACTCAAAGACATAAATAGAGCTCTATCATGGACAGAAACTAGAACATAAAGCCTTGAGGAAATAATGTACAAAATGAAACTTCTATTTCCATGCGGCCTGGCTATATCTTCTTCATTTCCCATTTCTTTTCATTTTTACTGACTCATCAAACTTAGCAGTGCGCAGTCTCCAAAAGAGAAAAAGCTTGAACTAACACACCTCTGCTTCCATGCTTACCAACTGTGTTATACTCCACTGCATGGAGATGGTAGAGATAAACTATCTACGTCTGAGCTCTTCATGGGTTACCCAACCTTCCACACACATGCTTCTGCATCACCCATTTAACGCTTGTCTGACTGTTCCTTAAACCCATAAAAGTTGTCAGTTATTGTTAATGGTCTCTTCTACAGGAACCAAATACATTAAATTTTTAAATATTTATGTACTAAAACATTTGCATTTGCCTTAATGAATTATATATATATATAAATGCAGAAGAAAAATTTTAAAGGAGCCATAAGCAGTGGCAGTCACCAAGGAGCTAAGAACAATGTTCAGTCAAAGTGCCTCATTCAACTCTAGGAATAAATTCTTAATTGCTTAGTAAATGTGTATGTGGCACTTAATATACCAAGCACAGAGACTTTTGCAAACAATAGCTATTCAAGAAATCAAGACATAACCATTGTAATGAACTGTATGGGAGACAGGAACCCCAGAAGTATGAACTTACCTGATTCCTGTGGCCAATGCTATTGGTGTACGGGATAACCGAGATAATGTTTCTATAACCTGAGGAGGGGAGAAAAAAATGTTCATTGAACATTTGTTTGACAAAACTTAACACTTTTCTCAAAATCAACAGTTTTTTCATTCAATGAGAAATCAACAAGAGTTAGAGAAAGATAAATTTCTATATTCAAAACATGTAAAATGGAAAGAGCATGATTTGAAAGCCTAAACACGTGGGTTACATCTGTGTTCCTTTTAATTTTATCACTTAAATCAGATTCCTAAAATGTGAGTGGCAGTCTCCTCCAATAAAACAAAAAGTTAAACTCATTAACCCCAAATTTCTAATACCTAATTTAGAGATCACATAAATCGCTGTTCCCAAACATACTACCCACTAGATATGTGAAGCGATTTAAGTTAAAATTTAAAGAAAAACAAAAATGTCATTTCCTTGACTGTACTAGACAGATTTTAAGGCCTCTGTCATCACAGTTTCGATTGCATTTTGGAACTCACAGATATCAGACACCTCCACACCACAGTGGCCATTGCTGAGCAGCAAAGCGGTGGAGATTTCTGGCTCCTGAGCCTGACCACTCAGCGTTCAAACCTGGCTTTCCCATCCAGTAAAGCAGCCACCTAACTACACTAGTTTTGGCTTCTTCCCTAGCTGAGGCTCAAATCATAATTAATGATCATTAGGCCACTCTAAGCATTAAATAACACAGTGCATGGTTAAGCAGTAGCAGTTCCTTATAATCACCAACTTTCAAGAAATTGCTTTATTCTAATTCTAAGGGTGTTCAAGAGTTCTTTTGTTCTAAATTACTTCTGATTATTCACTTCAAAAAGCCCTTATGAAGATCTTCAGCGCCTCCGCCCAGGTACACTCTGCTAACAGTTTTGGTATCTGCATCTAGTCATTTTACTTCTCTTTCAGTCATTTGTAGCTAAAATCACCTTTGCCAAAGACTTCACTGAGGAAAACAGCGATCTAGAATGCACTTTTCTCATTGACTCCATTTTTATAATAAATTTAATTGCTCAAACTCTCATAATTAAGCATAACAAAAGGCGGTTCTGCTGTGCAATTCATTTTGAGTAAGAGGGGAAATAAAAGAAAATGTGTCTGTTTGGACTAAGACTGTCTAGATATCATCTAAAAATTCTCAGCTCCAAGACAGAAATGTGAGCCACATATCCATCCCTCAGAGGAAGCCTCTAAAAAATACGAGCCACATGGATGGGATCTCAAAACACCTGGCTCAGTAGTGAGTCTATTTGGAGCTCTGTTCCCTAGTTTTCAGATAGACTCACCTTTGATAGCCTCTATAAAACACAGATATAAACAGCTAATTAATGGCTGCACAAAACTATTGGGGAAAAATGGGAATGCTCATCAAATGCTTATGAAGTTTTATTACAGAAAATAAAATTAACTACATAGGAAAATGTAATTATACATTGGCTATAAATAGCAATGCCCTATTGTCCTGGATTTTTGATAAATTGTGAAAAGAATAAATGTGGGATGTTAGCACTAAAAAAATTAAATATAGAGAGAATGCACATATCAACCAATTTTATGTAAGTACTCTCCCCATGCATACATAGCTCAAAACATCATGCTATACCTGACATGTGTACAGTTTTGTTAACTTACAAATAACTGCTTCAACATTCTTAACAAAAGAGGGCAGAGGGTGCTTTAGGATAGTTCTTAGGGGCAAAGAGAATCAAGAGATCTGCAGACCAGGAAGGGGAAGTTACTGATGCCCAAATTCTACATCTAACCCTAGTCTCCTGCTGAGACACCAGGAATGAAAAATAATGAAGATGCCAAAACCGTGTGTTTCTTAAGTGAAAAATCTAGTTTTGTAAAAGCTTCTGGAATGATCTAAGAAGTAGTATTCAGACCCTTGGTTTAAACTGATAAGTTTTAGCACACCCTATTGGGATGTGCTGGCACTACAGGATCCCAGAGAATGCTTGGCCCCATGTTTGTTACGTTTTATGCTGTGGCCTCAGTCCCTGCTTAGCAATAATATATTATTAATGCTACTTTAATATGCATCTTAATGGCATTTAATTTTGTTCTTTGAAGATAGACTGTAGGATAATTATAGATTTACAAAATAATTCCCCTTTTGACTCTTATCTGCCAACACTCAGAACAGCTACGGTATTTTCTCAGCCATGTGACTCCTCTCCCCTCAGTGCAGAGAGGAAGCTGGAACACACACACACACACACACACACACACACACACACACACACACACACACACACACACACACACCACCAACAACAACAAAAACCAACAAAACCAGCAATAACTTACAGCTTGCTTTGGCATGTAAACATCTATCCACCACCAGAGGGAGCCAGATGATAGTCTATTGCCTTAGTCCTACAGATTTCCTTTAAATACACTGAAAATGTAGCTGAAGCAACTCCTGGTAACTATTCAATACTAGAAAATAACACAGAAATTCATGGGACAGGGCGTGTAATATTGTGAGGTGCTCTTACAATGAGTGGTTGTGAGACCCTCACTTGTATGTCTATCCACACAGTTCTAATAAGTTTAGCCAAAATAAATAAAGGCTGCTTAGTAGATGTGGTGTTTTTTAGAACAACATCTATTTTATAAAGACAGTGTTTACAGATCGAAAACAATCAAGTCTACAGATCAATGCCAGAGCCTTGAGTGCCCTGTGTGGGTTCTCTGGCCTGCTCCTCTGAAGTATACAGGCAAAAGAATTTATTTAAAAAAAAAAATACTGAAAGACACTAAAAAGCTTATGTTCCATAAAATATGTTGATTTTTAAATGATTACTTCAAAATGATAAATTACGGACATCAATTCCCAGAAAGGGGGTGTGAGATGGCAAGAATGTTGTAAGGAAGAGCTGTACTGACTCCACATCCTGGATTTCCTCTCTATACCCACATCCTCTAGCCTCAAGGGTAAGAACGTGCATTTGTAAAGAAGTCAAGGTCATAATTGGGGTAACATGAATTAGACTGACTGTGTGAGGAGGGTGGGAGAAGTGAGCCAGCCTTCTCATTCCCACTTTAAACTGGAGATTACATCCAAGAAGCAAGAGGATTATTGAGTACATTTGGAAGAGGAGAGAATGGGGCTAATTATACTGGGGAAAGAAAATTCAGCAAGTGACCAGAGGGGACTGGAAGTTATGGGGAGCAGCACGAAGCCAGAATTCAAACAGGGATTTTTGTCAATGGTTCGAGAACACTCTAGGATAGCCACCATGAGATTTCGGGATGTGAGGTGTCCCTGGGAGCAGTGGTTGAGCATTGTGACAGCTCAGGAGGGAAGAGGAGCCTGGGTGATACAGGAGTGTCTACAGATGCACCACCTGGAAAGCTTCTTCAAGGTCCAGAAACTGATGAGGTGTCGCCAAAGCTCCTCAAGGCTGCACCTCTCTCTGAGCTGCTCCCAGCCTATGCCTGGATCTCATGTACCCTCTTTTAGACCACAGTTATAATTCTGCTCTGGCACTTATCACTTTATTTAAAGTTTTCAAAATCGGCTTTCAAATTTTTTCAAAAGAACTCAAGTTAAAATATTAATATATGAAAACCGTCACCCTCCACCTCTCTGAGCTCTATCCAGAGGGACCACAACTAAAATCTGCTGTAATTCTTGCATTTTTAAATTTTTTTCTTTTATTTCTTCTTCTTCTAATAAATGAGTTTCTGGCTTCTAGCCTGGCTTCATGGTTCACATCTGTGGTCGTAACACTTAGGAAGCTGAGGTAGGAGGATTATTACAAACTTCAAGACCAACCTGTGACACATAGCAAGTTCTAAGGAAGTATAAATTATGGGATATGGTCCTGTCTCAAAAATAGAGAGATTTATCATAAAGATGTTTCTTAAATCTTTCTAAGTTTTCTTTTTTTTCATTTTTAAACATTTTTATTATTTTATTTGCCTTGGTGTTTGCCTGGAACTGGAATTACAGACAGTTGTGAGCTGCCATGTGAGTGCTGGGAATTGAACCCCAGTCCTCTGGAAGAGCAATCAGTGCTCTTAACCACTGAGCTATCTCTCCAGCCCCTCTTTCTAAGTTTTCTAAAACATTCAGAGTCGTGCTTTGTCACTAGCAATTAATCACAGCCATGCCATCATACACAGATGTACTTTATTCATTTTAATGCTCTGTGACACTGCAGCATATATAAATAGTGTAATGATTTTGCCATTTTCCCATCAGTAAGTGGTTATAACACTCTCCTACAAAGTCAGTAGTCACATCCTTGACAAATGTATGTTCAATTATATGCAGGTTCTGCTGTAGAAAGATGGTAAAGAGGGACTCCTGCCATAGGGGAAAGAATAAACTTAGACACCCTTGATGGGCATGTGAGATCACAGCAAGGATTCCAGTGACAGTCTGTTTTCCAACAATAGGAAATACTTTCAGGGCAGGAGACCCAAACTCCTTCCGCCCTACTTGATTCTCCTAGAGTTACTGACGTAATAATAATTAGCAGTTGCCTGAGTAAGGAAACACGTAATGTCTGCCTTGCAAAAATCACTGAGAAGATTCCGGATCACAGGGATCAGAATGTGGAAAGGGCTAGCCTGGCATAAGTGGGACAATAATAAATAACTGAGGGAGGAACTCCCAGTGAAATTAATATTAGGTCACCCAGCTCCTTCGCCCTGGAGACGGCAAAGAGTGAGGAGGCTGAGTCACTTTTTCTGTTTGATGGTGACTTTTCTTTGGTTAGAGCTGCTTTTACCACTCTGTCAGTTTAAAAGCTATTACATAAAGTGAAATGCAATACTGAATAACGGACAGACTTCCCATTTTTTAACTGTTCTCTTGAAGAGACTCCTGACAAGGTCCACTCTTTGCTTATTGGGCACATTAGTGTCCCTGATGTAACTTGCAACCGAATGAAGCCATCTACATAGGAGCATTGCTAAAGCTCCTTGAAAGGTCTTGAGTTAAGGAAGCCCCAGTGCCACAGAATATGTGAAGGAAACTATGGGGTCTAACATGCGTATCAGAAAAAAAAAAATACTCTTTGGGAATGTACCTTCCTGATTTTCCTAAAGTTTTCCCGCTTAGCCTATTTCCTGATCCAATAGCTTGGTTCCATAAGAATTCCTAAGGTGGTGTTCTTTTATACAAAGAGGTAGACTGTTTAGGGGGCAATCAGGCTTTAGGCTTGAGCCACGAATGCAAACCCCAGCTTTTTGGTTCAGGAAAACACTTCCATGTATAGCCTGACAAGGCTCAGCCCAAGTGAGCAGCTGTGGCTGGAGACTCAGGTGCCGCATCAAGGCTCCTGCAGGCTCAGAGCGAATGCCCTATGGAGTAGAGACAAACATAGGCTCTGAAAGAGGTAAATAGGAATAGAGGCTTCAGGGTGTCGGTTTGGGAGTCGAAGGCAAGAGGAGAAATCAGCTGTGATCCAAAGGCAACCGAGGAAACTAGCATATTACTCAAAAGCCCTCAACTTTAGATTCTTGACAGGGAGTCCTAGTTCTAAACCTAGCCAGATGGTAGGTTGTAGATTAGCAATATATTTCACCTTCAGTCTCCTAGGAAATCAAAAGAACTCATTATATTAATTTTATTTGCATTCCAATTTCACACAGTAAATTACCCCATTAGGATAAGCGGCAGCTCAGCATCACCTCCAGCCACATGTTTCAGAGATTTCCTTGAACAAGGGCTGTTGTGTTGTCACTTTGCCTGCAGGGTGCCATTGGGGAAAAAAATGTTCCTAGCACCATGCAAAGAAATATAGCCAGGGGAAATAGACAAGCATCCTTTCTGATCACGACTGTAAGCCATGGGAAATGAGTTTCCATTGTTATTAAGAATGTATATACCTTAAATGGGTCAAATTTATAGCATGTGCTGACCTCAGTGATGGTTACAAATGTAAAAATTATTACTTTTTCTTCTTTGTAGAACCAACATAGTTGAAATTATCAGGAATAACTACCTCCTTTAGAAATAGTGTGTGTTAGGTTGTGAAATAAGCAGACTGGGGTAAGATCTTCTGAGTTCAAGTTCAACCTTCCCCTCCCAGAAACTGGGTTAATATGGAACACTCTGACCTGAGTCCCTTTCACATGTGAAACTTCAGGGAAAGTATTACCTGCAACAGGAGCCTGTTTGGAAGGTAAAATGAGGCAATGTGAGTGTCCACCTGGCTCAGAAGGCACTTCCCTGCCACTGTGGTCCTACCCTCTCACCTGGCCTGCTTCGGCCTTCTATCTCTGAAGACCCCCAAAGAGGCGCATCTTCCCCTTAGAACCAGCTTCCTCTCTCAGGGACCACCTAAATCCCACTCTTGTCTCTCCCAGAGCTAGTCAATCAAAAGATTTTGCTAGAAATCTGGCCCAGATGTAAGCCTTGTCAATCTACCCATTGAACTCCCCTCAAATGCAATCCCCTCATCTCTCTCTGTCTCATTCCATGTGCTATAAGAACCTCCTGTTTGTCTCCGCCTTCTAGTTCCTCTCTCATTAAAGTTACCCTCTACCTGGCTACTGTGAAGGCTGAACGACATTTCCAGACAGTTACTGTGATAGACTCACCCCACCTGAATGCCTATGCCTCTGTCCCTCATGCACAGAGCTGAGCAGCACACTCCAGGATCTCACACTCCTTGTCCCTCCAGCCCTTTCCGTGGCTCCTCGGTCATTTGCTGCATTAGGCCATAACCAACCACACAGCCTGCTGTGCTCCGGGCAGGTCCCAGCATGCTACCTTCAGAGCAGTGATTCTCAACCTTCCTAATGCTGAGACCCTTTAACACAGTTCCTCATGTTGTGGTGACCCTTGACCATAAGATTATTTCCTTGCTGCTTCATAACTGTTATAAATCATAATGTAAATATCTGTATTACTGATGGTCTTAGGCAATGCTTGTGAAATAGTCTTTTGAACCCCGCCCCCCAAAAGGGTTGAAACCCACATGTTGAAAACCTCTGTTTTAGACTACAAAGGACTGTAACATTCTCAGTATTATAATTTACATGGGGGTATTCAAAATTAAATGTTTCCTACTAAAATATAGGTGGGATGAAGCACCCTGAGAACAGGAGTGCCAATGTCCCCACACCAGACTAGGATAAACTTTTCATTGTTCTATCACGCTGCTTCAAATGCCTGTGAAGATATCCTGAATAAGAAACTCAACTGTCTGTTCAACTGTAAAAGAAACGATTCTGCAAATTTTGAACCACACCCTGCCTTTAAGCTAGGGGTAGAGACAAACTACAGAGAGTATGTAACAGCTAAGCTCAATTCATGCCAGCTACACCTTAAGCATAGTGCCCACATGTTGCTGGGGGCTGCTGTCCTGGAGAAGAGGGGTCTAGAAGAGGCCTTCAGTGACAAAAAGCATAGACTGAAGACATCAAATGAATGCAACAATCTAAACACAGTGTGAGGCTGGGGAGATGGCTTTGTGGGTGGAGAACTTTATAAGCAAGCATGAGGCCCTGGGTTCAAATACACACAGACACACACACACTGGGTGTAGTTGCAAACATCTCTAACACTGCTGATAACAGACTATAGTCAGGTAGATCCCAGGAGCATACAATCAACCAGCTTTGCCAAAAATGGAAAGTGACAGGGTACAGGTTTAATGAGAGATTCTCTCTCAAACACTAAGTCAGACAGTAATTGAGAAAGACATCTCACACTGATATCTGACCTCCACTATACACACACACATACACACACACACACACACACACACACACACACACACACACACACAAAGGATGGAGAGAGACAGAGAACCCCCAAAGAATTCACCCTTCCAGATATTCTTTGCCCTTCACAGTGGAACCAAAGGAGCCTACAGAGCTCTGAGAATGTGGTGTCAGACCCTGTGAGGAGGATGTAACTACCCCTGTGCACAAGACTTATTTATTGCATATTCCCCTATCCATAAATGTCACTTGAACACTCTGCCAATCCACCAAGCATATAGCTGAATACTAATAAAACAGGATCTGTGGAAACCGGACCCTTTTTTTTTTTTACTTTCCTTACAGTCATTGTTGGCTCAGGGCTAGACCTAATTACATCAACTCTTCCTTTCAACTTTACATATTACATTTAATCAGTTTTAAAAGTTCTCTTGGAATGTTACTCATGCAAAAAAGCTAAAGATTAGCTTTTGCTTTTATTTAAGCAAAAGCTTACACCTCTACACTCGGAGGTCCCCTCTCTTTTTCCATCACACATCTTTGATTTCCTCTTCTTAAGTAACTGTCACTGAATTGCACAGAGATATTTTAGAAACAGCATGAGAACATCTGTGATTCTCAAACTCTGTCACCTGTGACCTTTAAATCCTCAGGGAGGCATTTTCTTGTGATCCCCAGAAGGCTCCTTTTTCTGAATGTCAGACAGTTTCCAATGATCAAGGAACACATTTAGTCTCTAGCTGTTCTGAGTATGAGTGACTAATCCAGGATAATCTGAATTTCCTTTAGGGTCTGCGTATTTACCAAGAACTGGATCAGGGAAAATAATCCTCTTGGAGGATGTAGAAAAGTAGCTCATCGGTTAGGCTGATGCACTGAGAGAAGGGAGCGCGTCACTCCCCTCCGCTAAAGGGGGAAGACTTTGTCACTCTCTCACACATAATTTTTTTTTATGTATAATATGGCTCATCCCAACCTTGAACGGGATGTTTTAATTAGAAGAATTTGTAGAGTTAACATGAATGACATAAAGGAAAGAAAGAGAGAAAGAGACAGAGAAGAGGAGGGGAGGGGAGGGGAGGGGAGGGGAGAGGGAAAAAAAGAAGCAGCGTCCCTTTATTCTAAAACTGCCCTGGAAACATTTTCCTACAATCTTTGAAGATG
>PVIH01024528.1:0-22557 GCA_004025045.1 Sigmodon hispidus | reverse complement strand
AATGTTTTAATAGAATTTGGCTTTTCTTTAAACTGTCTCTTTCATAGTCAAAACTATCTTTTTCATAGTCAAAACAAACAAAAAATGTTGAAACCACTTAATAAACTTACAAACTTGAAAAATTAGACACTTCAGTTAGGCAATAAAATTCATATTATGAAAGCAATATATTCTAAATTTCAAAGGCGTGACAAGTTCTATAGAATGTCTCTCATCAGAAGATGGAAGCTTTCAAACTGCATGATCTTCTTACCAAGTAGGGCATCATTCACTAGTTTGAGGTCGAATCCATTTCAAGGCATGTCTTGGTGGTACAGTAATGGTGGGATGGTAAAACGTGCAGTCTGGTCTTGTACACTGAGTATTAAACCTACAGTGTTTTGGGTGGTAGAAGGGACATTCCATTTTCTTACAAGCTGGGAAGTAACGGCAGAGCTGACCATTAGAAGACGGTGCTGGTGATGAGACTGGTTTTGAAGTCAGTACTGGAATTCTTCTACTCATGTGAGTGAAGGGACAATCTGGTTTAGTACACTTTGCATCATATTTACAATTTGGATGCACAAACAAACATTTTTCAGCAAATTTACAATTGGGAAAGGCTTTGCAGGGTGAAATGGGATGATGGTATACACACTCATCCCCATTTTTACAAGCAGGCCAGTATTTGCAGCGCTCCAAAAGTTTTTCTGGTTTTTGTGCCACACTCAGGTCAGTCATCTCAGCTGGACTCATCTCCATTGTCTCTACCATTACTGGGTCAATCTGCAGTCGGGATAATAACTGCCTCTGCTGAGTGCCTTGAATTTTTTCTGTACCATCTCCTTTCGCTTCCTCTTCTTTAACAGGGGGACTAATTCTAGGGGGCCTACTTTGCCCCTGGACCATTTCTGCTAGCAATTCTTCTTGAGAAGTTCTAGTTCTGGGAGCAACTGGAAGTGTCTGTTTTTGTGGAACTGTAGAATAGTTAGTTGTTTTTGTTACAGACTCTTGAGCTTCAGAGATAGCCTTCAAAATTAGATTCTTGTTAGCTTGTTTAGAAGGTGGAAGAGAAGGTCTCCTCTCAGGCTTTGCTGGCACTGATACGCTGCTGGACAAACTTCCTATCCGGGAGCCATAATCCTCATCTTCCTCCTCCTCTTCTCCATCATGACTGAATCTTTTGACTTTTACAACTGAACTTACCACAGGCAATTTTCTCTTCCGAAAGTTTTCGTCCTCAATACTCATTTTATCCAAGCTGTTTCTGAAGAAGGGGCTGTAAGTGTCGTCTACACTGCTAAGCACTTCTGGTTCACACAAACGTCCTGCTTCGTATACCTGGCTGCTCTGTACATCCAGCTGCTTGGCAGTGTGAGTACTGTTTTGCTGCTGATGAACCTGCAGCCTGTTTAAATGAGTACCAGTGTCTGCATTCCTACTTGCAGGTGGTCGATAAATCTCAATAGAAGGTCGAGAAGAACCATATGTAAGTGTCACTATAGGTTTTTTCTGAGATAAGGGATTCTCCTGCACAAAATTGAGGTCTTCATCAATGAGATCATCTGGTTCTGGCTTGATATCAATCACATCTTCAGAGGGTGCTGGCTCCCTTAGAGGTTTCACTGTTGACATTAGCCGGGTTGAAGCTCCATCATCATAAGAATGTCTACTGACATTAGTGGATTTCTGCTCCTGTGAACTTGTAGAAACTCTGGAATCTCTTTTTTCAGGCCTAGAGCTAGAAACGGCAAGGGGAGGGACTGCAGCTTCGTGCCTTCTCTCATCTCCCTGACTAAAGCTGCTCTTGTTTGAAGGCA
The DNA here is from genome assembly GCA_004025045.1 of Sigmodon hispidus. Classification (NCBI taxonomy): domain Eukaryota; kingdom Metazoa; phylum Chordata; class Mammalia; order Rodentia; family Cricetidae; genus Sigmodon; species Sigmodon hispidus. The sequence goes on along the minus strand of PVIH01024528.1, from coordinate 20,758 downwards.
CGTTACTATCAAAGATGCTGGTGTCTGAAGACTTTAGACTAGAGGGCTCAGTTGTAACAGAGCGAAGTTTATCTAATACACCATGGAGCCATACGGTGAATCGAATTGTGTTGTTCCCTAGAAACAGGGACAGGTCCTCTGTCATTTGGTCCTGACTTTTCTTGTTGGCCACCATCACCATAATGTAATCAGGAAGTTCTTCATCCACGTAAGCTCCTAATTCTTGCAATTTTCCTTTAATGGCACTCCGGATCTTGCGGCTGATCTCGGTGCCGATTTCCATGGCTCAGCGGCGGGGCGGCCGGGTCAGCACTGCGCGGCGCTTCGGTTACCTGGAACCCGCCACGGGCTCCAACCCTGCAGCCTGGCCCCCGCCACCGCAGCCGCTCCGCCTCCCCTCCGACACTGCGCGCTGCCTGTCCCCGCCCCTGCTCCAGATGTTCAGTGTTAATGAAAGGAGAATACTGGATTTTACATGTATGTCCCATATCAGTGAAAAGGGAATAGTCAGAGATTTTGTGTGACATCAACATTTAATTTTTGAAATATGCATGATGAAAAAGCATCACATGGATTTTACAGATTATAGTATTTCTGTTTTCTAACAAATGATGAAATATTTTATAAACCAGGTAAAACACTTTCTGATAATACCTTGCATACAGTGCCTAAAAAAACTTAGATCTTATAACTGCTCCATGATTATCGTCTTCCTCATATAGTTGCATCTGTTCCGTGTCCTTCAGCTTACCTCTTGGTCATTTCTTTGTATCCTGAGAGTTGTGACGGGTTTCTTTATCTGCATCAGCTCTCCCCTAAAGACAAATATCTTATTCCTGCCATGATCATTTCCTTGGATTATTTAAGCTGACCCAGGGTTGGGATGGTCACAGCAGGTGATGAAAAAGGTATTGAATTCCCATCAAAGATGAGAAAAGAGAAACAAATTAAGAATGACTGTTTAGAATTTGTGATTTTGATTCCTGGACCCACATTTATATTTATACAAGGAACAGGCCTATATGTATCATTCCCTTGTTATAATATTACCAGCAATGTTGTTATTATATATTATGACACTGATTCTCTTCTGGCTTTGAACCTTCTAATTTTGCAAACTTAAAGCATATAGAAAATCTGGGTCACCTCCTCACACTTGGATGTCATCATGAATGATAGATTTGTTATATCTGACCCATTCCATTGGCCTTTCTCACAAAACATAGTAAAATTTCTAAATTTAAAGCTTTTTATTGAACCAATGTAGCCTTGTCAATATGCAGAACACATTTCGCTTGTACTATTAAAGTGGTTGAATTTGAAATATCTAGTGTGTAATACTTCCTATAAGATTGAAAAATTTTATACTCAACAGTTGATTGGAATGGTCAATGTGGTCACAGTTTTGAGTGCCCATGAATATGCACTTTACAGTATGAATAGTGCTATGTATGCTCTGGTCCCGCCCGTTCTTGATGCTTCTTCAACAATTTGATACTCTGGCAAGGCAAATTAAGCAAGAGCAACACACTGATTTGTAGAAGGTAAAGTGTTCCTCATCAGAGGGTACTTGCTACCATCCTTGATAGCCATGAGTGACCACAGTGTTCAATGGGAACAAAATGTTCCCAAGAGTAGAAAGATTACAACAAATTTTCATTACCTAGGCATGAACAGCTTAGAATCAGAAGGAACTTAAATGAGACATCCAGGGATTCTTCTAGGAAGAGAAAATAGAAAAGATCTCATAGAAATTTGGGCCATAATAGATAGCAACCAAAGAGAGGTGGGAACAAATCATGAGAGAAGGAGATGGTTGAGTGAGAGGAGCAACAAAGAGGGAGAAAGAAAGAGATGGATATCTTAATAAAGGAAGCCAATGTGGGATAAGAAAGAGACTGGGTGCTAGGGAAATCCCGGTGAACCATAGGATGCCTCTGGATAGGTCCCCAACAAATAATGGAAGGGGGTGCTTAAACAGGACTTCCTCTATAATCAATTAGATAACCACCCTAGTGTCATCACAACACCCAACAATGAATGAGGTGGAGGCAGAGATCCATGAATGAGCCCTGGGCCAAGCTCCCCTTACATCTGGAGAGATGGGGAGAAGAGTGGGTATTAGCAAGGAAATAGGGAGTATGAGGAGGTGTCCCAAAGAGATGGTTGCCTGGGGCACTGGAGAGCACACTGAATCAAGAATGAGGGGAATTGGTCTGTAATTCTCTTTTTTTGTTGTGTCCTTGAGTGGTTGTATATCAGGATTATTGTGGCCTCATAAAAAGAGTTTGGCAATATTCCTTCAATTTCTTCTGTATGGAAAAGTTTGAAGAGTATTGGCATTAGCTCTTCTTTGAATGTCTGGTTGAACTCTGCACTGGGTCTGGGATTTTTGTTTTTTTAATTTGGGAGACTTTTAATGACAGCTTCATTTTCCTTTGGTGTTATAGGACTGTTTTAAATCTGATATTGATTTAACTTTGATAAATGGTACCTGTCCAGAAAGCAGTCTATTTCTTCTAGATCTTCCATTTTTGTGGAGTATAGATTTTCTTTTCTTTTTTAAAGATGAATAACCTTCCTTTTTTATTATGAATAAAGTCATTTTCTATCCGTGTATATCCGTATTCAAGCATCCTTCCCCCTCCCACCCCCTCTAGTCTCTCTCTCTTCTCCTCATCTCCCCATCTCCTACCCAGCATGGGCAGAATGTCCCAAGGTCCCAATATGGCTTACTTCAGCATTCCCTCCTGGCAGATCCACTTTCCTCACCCCAACATCAAGACTGGGTCAGGAGGGAGTGGGATCCAAGGTGCCAGTCCACGGTATTTCCAATCCAAAGCTGTTCAGTGCTAGTGATTTGCAGCTTGGACATACTTTCCTTTCATGCTGAGAGGAATAAATGTCTGTCCTGGTCTCTTTTTATTGATTTAGTTTAGAGTCTTTATTGTTAGATATTAAAATGTCTACACCAGCTTGTTTCTTATTGACATTTGATTGGAAAGTCTTTTTCCAATCCTTTACTCTAACCTATGTCTGTCTGTGAAGTTGAGGATGTTTCTTATTTTGTATCCATTTTGCTAGGGTGTGTTTTCATAGGTGAATTGAGTCAATTGATATGAAGGAATATTAATGACCAATGATCGATATTCCCTGTCATTTTTGGAAGCAGCTTGTATTTCTTTTTTTTTTGAAGGTGGGTTCTTCTATGGGGTTATCAATTGTTTGTGGTTACATGGGTGGTGTTTCTGGTTTCCTTAGGTTGGAGATTTCCCTCTAGAGATTTTTGTAGGGCCAGATTTGTGATTAGGTACTGTTTAAATCTGGTTATGTCATGAAATATCTTGTTTACTCTATTTCTGTTGATTGGTATTTTTGCTGCATTGACATCCATGCACTTTTGGTGTCTGTATAATGTCTGACCAGGACCTTCTTGCTTTCATTGTTTTCATTGAACAGTCAAATATTATTTTAATGGGTCTGTCTTTATAGGTGATTTGACCTTTTTTCTTTGTAGCTCTTAGTATCTTTTCTTTGTTCTGTAGGTTAGTGGCTTGTTTATTTTTATGGCTAGCAGACTTTGTATGTGGGTCTAATGTATTTGGTGTTCTGTAGGCTTTTTGTATCTTCATAGGCATTTACTTCTTTAGGTTGGACAAGTTTTCCTCCATAATTTTGTTTAATATTTTTTTGTGCCTTTGAGCTGGTATTATTCTCCTTCTCTGAAACCAGTTATTCTCAGGTATAGCCTTTTCATGGATGTTTTTTGTTATGACTTTTTGTTTTAGTGTTTTCTTTAACTGATGCTTTTATCACCATTGTTCAGTCTTCCACTCTAGAGATTCTCACTCCCCTCTCTTGGAATCTTTTGGTTATGCTTGATTCTTTTGTCCCAGGTACTTTTTTCAGCTTTTTTATTTCTAGTTTTGTCTCAGTTTGTGTCTTCTGTATTGCTTCTATTTCAATTTTTAATTCCTGGTAATTTCTTTCACCTCTTTGTTTTCCTTTTCTTGGTTTTCTTTATTTTTTTTTAGGCCTTTGTTAAATTCCTTTAATTTTCTGTTTGTATTTTCTTCTGTTTTTAGGGGAGCTTTTATATCCTCTTTTATGGATTCTATTAGTTTCATAAAGCTGTTTTTAAGGTCTTTTCCTTCTGCTCCCTCTTCATTGTTATTTTCAGTTCTTGAAGATTAGAACTACTTGATTCTTCCATTGGTGCCTTGTTGACCTTTGTATTGTTTTATGTTTTCTTGCACTGGCATCTGCCCATTGTTTCCTTAATTCATTCTTGATTAGTTCTTTGTTAGCTCTTAGTGGGTTGTTGGTTTGAGGGCTCTTATTCAGCTATGTGTTCAGAGCCTTGGCTGCTCTCATGAAGTCCCAATGCTATGACATCAGTTTTCACCTAGTGACCTCTCTCTTCTCAGCTGTGTGCCTAGGTACTTCACTACTCACCTGCTGCTATTATTCCAGTCATGGTCTGGACAGACTGTCTTCCCTGCCAAAACTGAGTGTCCATCTCAGGGTCTGGGTTCATGTGGTGGAAGCTCCAGATGAAAGTGAAACCTTGGTTGAAATATTTCATAAGTGTCTGTTAGATCCTTTTGGGTCATAACATCAGTTAATTTCCTTATTTCTCTGTTTGGTTTCTGTCGGAAAGATCTATCCAGGGGTGAGAATGGAGTGTAGAAGTTTCTCACTATTAGTGTGTGGAGTTTGAGATTTTATTTTAGCTTTAGTAATACTTCTTTTACATATGTAGGTGTGCTTGTATTTGGAGTAAATGTGTTGAGAATTCAGAGTTCATCTTGATGAATTTTTATCATGCTGAATATAAAATGTCCTTCTCTAACTCTTTTGATTAATTTTAGTTTGATGTCTATTTTGTTAGATATTAGGAAGTTACACTATCTAGTTTCTTAGGTACATTTGATTGGTAATTTTTTTCCATACCCTTTACTCTGAAGTGATGTCTGTCTTTGAGGTTGATGTATGTTTCTTATATACACCAAAAATTTGAAATTTGTTGCAGTACCCATTCTGTTAGCCTGTGTTTTTTAATAGGCTAAGTACATTGATATTAACAACCAATGATTATTAATTATTATTTTTGCTTTTGGTGGTGTTGGTGGTAATGTATATGTTTCTCTTCTTTGGGGATTGCTGATGTGAGATTATGTATTGCCTGCATTTCATGAATTTGGCTAACTTCTTTGGGTTGGAATTTTCCTTACAGTACTTTCCTTATGGCTCAAATTATAGATATGTGTTTTCTACATCTGGTTTTATCACAAAATACTTGTTTTCTCCATTTATGTGTACGCTAAAGTTTCTATCACACCAGAAATAAGAAGCCTCTTTTAAAGCAGTTATGCTTTGGCTTTCCACAAGCAAAAAATGCCCACAAGAATCTCTCTAATACCCAGTAGTTGCGTCCCAAATAATTCAAATTGAGTTAATTTTTTGGGGGGGAATGTCAGTTTTTCAGTTCTTTTATATTTCTTTATTTTCATAGAAAAAAGTCCTTTTTATCCATGTATCTCCTTGTTCCAACTCCCTTCCCCCTGCTGACCCCTCCCCTTCCTCCTTCAGCTTCTCTCCTCCCATCCTCCCCTCCCCTCTCCAGAAAGGTCAAGAGGTCCCAAGGTAGATTAGCTCAGCATACACTCCAGGCAAGTCTGATTTCCTCATCCTTATATCCAGACTGGGTTAGGTGTTCCTCTGGAGGTAAGGGGCTCCAAGGTGCCAGTCCATGCATAGAAACACAGTCTGAACCCTCCCCTTGATGCTCCACATATTGCCCATATCAGTGGACTATTACCTATGCTTGGAGGGCTTGGTTCCTTTTCCAGATGGTTCCCAGATGGCTGTTCCTGATTCAGTGAGCTCCCCAGAGCTCCAGCCAGCCATCACTGTGAGAGTTTTCCTCATAGTCCCTATCCCCTTGCTCATATAGAGTCTTCTTCCCAGCTATCAGCTGGACCAGGGGCTCAGCCCAGTGCTCACCATGAATCCCAGCCTCTGCCTCTATCCATTGTTGCATATGAGTTCTGTTAATGAACTTAGGGTGGTTATTTGTTTGATTATGGGGGAAGTCCTGTTTCGAAAACACCTTCACTATTGGTTGGAGACTTAGCAGAGACATTCTGTGAGTTCCTGGAGGATTCCCTAGCACCAGGTCTTTTCCAACCCCACCTTGACTTGTCTATTAAGATCTCCATCTCTTTTTTTCTCCCACTCTATTGTTGTTCCTCTCACTCAATCATTTGCTTCTTTCGTGATTTGTTCCCACCTCTTCTTGGTTGCAACCCCTAATGCTTCCAATTAACTAAAGACATGTTCTCTATTTTCTCTTCCTAATGGGATTCCTTGGAGTTCTCTCTTAAGTTCCTTCAGATCCCAAGCTAATCAGTGGTTGTGATTTGGAGCTTGGGTGTTTTTTCCTTTTTGTTTAAAGTCCACTGATGAGTGAGTGTTTGTATTTTGTACATGGAAGGATGGAACATGCTGACATGCTGCCAGGAGGCCATGTTCGTTTATTGGGGTCTGGATATCCACTGAACAGGTGGGAGAGGAGAGGAAGGAAAGAGAGAAAGAGAAATAGAAGAGAGAGAGAGAGAGAGAGAGAGAGAGAAAGAGAGAGAGAGAGAGAGAGAGAGAGAGAGAGTGGGAGGGAGGGAGGAAAGGAAAGGAAAGGAAAGGAAGAGGGAGTAGAAAAAAGAGAGATCCCTGCCACATGTTACATATCTTTAAAGGGTGACCATGTAGGCATGCCCCAAGGTGTGCCTCATGAGCGAGTGCATGTTCTGTGGGTCCAATTCCAAGTGGATCAAAGACCTCAACATAAACCTTAAACCTGATAGAAAGGAAAGTAGGAAATACAGATGCATCATGAGACAGAGTGTAGGACCTTGAAATAATGTGTAGATGTAAATTTTCAAAGTCTACCCCCAAGTGATATACTTTCTCCAACAGGATAGTATTTTTGAAATCTTCCCATATGATAGCACCAACTTATAAAGATTTCTTTCTCTGACTTCAAGACTACTTGCTTGCTTTTGTTATAGCTACAATGGGAAAGAAAATCTGTAATACATACATGGTTCTAAATTTGTGTTAGAGGAATAGCAGTCTAAAAGAAAACTTTTCTGAGTGAAAAGATTACTGTTTAAAAGTTGTTTTAATTGTAATTATGTGATGTCAGTATGTGTTTGTGTAGGTATGTTAATGTTTGTGCTGGTTCCTTTAAATGTTAGAAATTTGAATCTTATAATAGCTGGTACAGGAAATTGTCAAAAACTGAGCCTTGATCTTAGGAATAAACAAATTTTAACTGCACACCATGTCTTCAGTGTTATAAATTTTGTTTCATTTTGAAGTCAAGAAATAAGGATATTCTCATAGAAAATAAAATCTCTATTCATGTAAATGATTTGGTAAAGACTTTAGACATCAGAGTTGTCTTCAGCTTCAAGAAATTAAATTATGCTCCATTTATTTTTTGTCACAGCCTTGAAGAAAGAAAGCAAATTACTTTTTATGTTCACTCATGACTGATGGTAAAAATCATTGCATCATGGTTTCTATTTAGAAACATTTGTGGTAGGTATGATTATATGTGTGGCAAATTCATGTAGTCAAGTTTAGTTTGTGATCTTTGTATTCCTTCTATGGTTTTGTTAACTTTCTAGTGTTTTTTTCACTTAGTGAGAAGTATATTTCTACTCTAATGTGCACAATGATATTCCCTTCATCTATGTTTTTTATTGTTTGGTTAAATATCACATACTATGTGAGCATACTTTTCAAGTAAGTTTTGCTGTGAAAGGGTGGTAGGTTGTTGTTACTGATTTTTTCATACTTTTACAAACTCTCTTGATATTTTGTTGTTTGTTATGCAGCTGGACTTGATGTCAGAAATAATTCAGGGATATATTTGAACACATGACCCTCCTGTGTCTACCTCCTGAGTACAAGTCCAAGTCTAGATAATGGACTCCCAATTTGTGCTGTTTGTCAACACAATTTAACATGTAAAATGTAAAATGCTTGAGAATATAAGAAACAGTAAATATCTCATGTGGATTTTTTTAAAAAGTGACAAATAGCCTTAAACACATTGGCAAAGGAGACCACTTTCTAAATATAACACTTTTTTTTTCTGCAGAGACAAGGGACAACATTATGTTGGGATCTGGTACTAGCCTCTGAGGTCCTGAAGATTCTGTACCAGCAAGGGTCTGTGCCTGGGGGCATCCTGACTGTGCCATTGTTAACTTACCCTCCCCAAAGGACAGTGTAGTCTCCAGGCCCTGGCCTTCTGTCTTTAAAGCTATGAGATGGAGGATGTTTGGGCTTCAGGAACCCTAAGGGCTCTATGCAATTCCAGGTCCCTGCTCAGTGAGCAATATCTTGCTGCAGCTTGCTCTCCATCAAGTGCTGAACTATCTGGGGCCACACTGGGAACCTGACTGTGGCAGGAGTCCCAGGGGTCTTGGTCCAGCACCTTGGTCCAAGGCATCAATGGGGTTGTGGGCTTACAGCATTTTCCCCTGCAGCTCCCCTGAAAGGACTTTTGTCAGCCGGATTGTGGTTTTGTCCTATTGACAGTGTCCTTGGCCCTTCAGAAGCTTCTTAGTTTCAGGAGATCCCACTTATTGATTGTTGGTCTTAGTGCCTGTGCCACTGGTGTTATATTTAGGAAGTGGCCGCCTGTGCCAATTTGTAGAAGTGTATTTCCCACTTTCTTTTCTATCAAAATCAGAGTGGTTGGGTTTAAGTTGAGGTCTTTGATCCACTTGGATTTGAGTTTTGTGCAGGATGACAGGCTCGGATCTATTTGCATTTTCTGCACAATTCCATCCAGCTATGCCAACACCATATGTTAAATATACTATCTTTCTTCTACTGAATGTTTTGGGCCTCTTTGTCAAAGATCAAGTGTTCATAGGTTTTTGGGTTAATGTCTGGATCCTCAATTCTATTCCATTGGTCCACAAGTATAGCTTGAAGTCAGGGATGGTGATACCTCCTGAGGTTCTTTTGTTGAGTAAAATTATTTTGGCAATCGTGGCTTTCCTGTTATTCCAAATAAAATTGAGTACTGTTCTTTCAAGGTCCAAAAAATATTGTGTTGGGATTTTGATAGGCAGTGCATTGAATCTGTAGATTGACTTTGGTAGAATTGCCATTTCTACTATGTTGATGCTACCAATCCAGGAACTTGGGAGAGCTTTCAATTTTCTGATATCCTCTTCAATTTCTTTATTCAATGATTTGAAATTTTTGTCAAATAGGTCTGTTACTTCTTTGGTTATAGTTACTCCAAGGTATTTAATACTATTTGTAGCTAATATAAAGGGTAATGTTTCCCTTATTTCTTTTTCAGCTCTTCTATCTTTAGTGTATAGAAGGGCTACTGATTTCTTTGAGTTTATCTTGTATCCTGCTACATTGCTGAAGGTGTGCATCAGCTGTAGCAGTTCCTTGGAAGAATTTTGTGGGTCACTTATGTATACAATCATATCATCTGCAAATAAAGATAGCGTCACTTCTTCTTTTCCAATTTGTATCCCCTTAATCTCTTTTCATTCCCTTATTGCTTTAGCTAAAACTTCGAGAACTATATTGAATACATAAGGGGAGAGAGGACATTCTTGTCTAGTTCCTGACTTTAGTGGGATTGCCTTGAGTTTTTCTCTATTAAGTTTGATACTGGCTATCGGCTTCTTGTAAATTGCCTTTATTATATTTAGGTATTCTCCCTGTATTCCTGATCTCTCCAGGCCTTTAATCATAAAGGAGTGTTGGATTTTGTCAAAGGCTTTTTCCACATCTAAGGATATGATCATGTGGTTCTGTTCCTTTAGTTTGTTTATATGATGGATAACATTTACAGTTTTTCGTATGTTAAACCAGCCCTGCATTTCTGGGATGAAGTCTTTTGGTCATGGTGGATGATATCTTTTATGCATTGTTGTATACAGTTTGCCAAAATTTTGTTGAGAATTTTTGCACCAATATTCATGAGGGAAATTGGTCTGTAATTCTCCTTCTTTGTTGTGTCTTTGAGTGGCTTGGGTATTAGGGTGATTGTGGCCTCATAAAAGGAATTTGGCAATATTCCTTCAGTTTCCACTGTGCAAAATAGTTTGAGGAGCAACGGTAGTAATTCTTCTTTGAATGTCTGGTAGAATTCGGCACTGAAACCATCTGGGCCAGGGCTTTTATTTTTGGGGAGGTTTTTAATGACACCTTCAATTTCCTTAAGGGTTATAGGCCTGTTTAGGTAGTTAATCTGATCTTCATTTAATTTTGTAAGATGGTGCCTGTCCAGAAAGCTGTCCATTTCTTCTAGGTTTTCCAATTTTGTGGAATACAGATTTTCAAAATATGACCTGATAAATCTCTGTATTTTCTGGGGGTCTGTTGGTATGTCCCCCTTTTCATTTCTGATTTTTTTTTGATTTGGACACTCTCTCTCTGTATTTTGATTAGTTTGACTAAGGGCTTATCTATCTTGTTAACTTTCTCAAAGAACCAACTCTTAGATTCGTTGATTCTTTGTATTGTTCTTTTTGTTTCAATTGTATTGATTTCAGCTCTAAGTTTGATTATTTCCTGCCGTCTACTCCTTCTAGGTGAGTTCGCTTCTAATTGTGTTAAGGCTTTCAGCTGTGCTGTTAGGTCTTTAGTGTGGGATTTGTCTAGGTTTTTCATATAGGCATCTAGCACTATGAATTTTCCTCTTAAGACTGCTTTCATTGTGTCCCACAAGTTTGGATACGTTGAAGATTCATTTTCATTGAATTCTAGGAAGGCTTTGATTTCTTTCTTAATTTGTTTCTTGACCAAGAGATGGTTCAGCTGAGTGATGTTTAGTTTCCATGAGTTGGAAGGCTTTCTTTGGGTTTTGATGTTGTTGAACTCTAACTTTAGGCCCTGGTGGTCTGCTATGTTACATGGGATTTTTTCCATTTTTTGTATTTGTTGATATTTGCTTTATGACCAATTATGTGGTCAATTTTGGAGAAAGTTCAATGGGGAGCTGAGAAATATGCATATTCCTTTGCCTTTGGGTGGAAGGTTCTGTAGATATCTATGAAATCCATTTGCATCATAACCTCTTTTAGACTCCTTATTTCTCTGTTGAGGCTCTGTCTAGTTGATCTATCCAGGGTTGAAAGTGGGGTATTGAAGTCTCCCACTATTAGGGTGTAAGAATTGATGTGGGATTCGAGCTTTAGCAGTGTTTCTTTTACATATGTAGGTGCCCCTATATTAGGGGCATAAATATTTAAGATTGAAATCTCCTCTTGACCAATTTTTTCTGTGATGAATAAGTAGTGACCATCTTGGTCCCTTTTCATTGCTTTTAGCTTAAAGTCTACTTTGTTAGATATTAGGATTGCAACCCCTGCTTGTTTCTTAGGACCGTTTGACTGGAAAATCTTTTCCCAACCCTTTATTCTAAGCCTGTGTTTGTCTTTGCAGTTGAGGTGTGTTTCTTGTAGGCAACAGAAGGATGGATTCTATTGTTGTATCCATCTTGTTAGTGTGTGATGTTTTATAGGAGAGTTGAGTCCATTGATATTAAGGGAAATTAGTGACCATTGATTCATATTTCCTGTTATTTTTGGTGGCAAGTTGTTTGTATTTTTTTTCTCTAGGGTATTCTTCTGTGGACTTATTGATTGTTTGTGATTTCCTGGGTATATCTGGGGTCCTTAGGTTGTAGTTTTCCCTCTAATACTCTCTGTAGTGCTGGATTGGTAGATAGATATTCTTTCAGTCTGACTGTGTCCTGAAATACCTTGTTTACTCCATCTATGGTGATTGATAATTTTGCAGGGTATAGTATTGTAGTTTGGCAGCCATGCTGTTTTAGCATCTGTATAACTTCTGACCAAGCCCTTCTAGCTTTCATCGTTTCCATTGAATAGTCAGGCTTTATTCTGATGGGTCTGCCTTTATATGTGAGTTGGCCCTTTTCTTTTGCAGCTCTTAAAATTTTTTCTTTGTTCTGTATGTTTTGTGGCTTGATTATAATGTGGCACACTGACTTTTTTTTTGGGATCATATCTATTTGGTGTTCTGTAAGCTTCTTGTATCTTTAAAGGCATTTCCTTCTTCAGGTTAGGGAAGTTTTCTTCTATGATTTTATTGAAAACATTATCTGTGCCTTTGAGCTGGTATTCTTCTCCTTCTTCTATTCCTATTATTCTCAAATTAGGTCTTTTCATGGTGTCCCAGATTTCTTGAACATTTTGAGTTATGGCTTTTTTAGTTTTACTATTTCCTTTGACTGATATATCTATTTGAGCTACTTATTGATCATTGGTCTTAGTGCCTGTGCCACTGGTGTTATATTTAGGAAGTGGTCGCCTGTGCCAATTTGTAGAAGTGTATTTCCCACTTTCTTTTCTATCAAGTTCAAACTGGTTGGGTTTAAGTTGAGGTCTTTGATACACTTGGGATTTGAGTTTCGTGCAGGGTGACAGGCTCGGATCTATTTGCATTTTTCCATTCAGCTATGCCAACACCATTTGTTAAATATACTATCTTTCTTTCATTGAATGTTTTGGGCCTCTTTGTCAAAGATCTGGAGTTCATAGGTTTTTGGGTTAATGCCTGGATCCTCAATTCTGTTCCATTGATCCTCAAGTCTGTTTATGCCAGTACCAGGCTCTTTTTATTACTGTAGCTCTATAGTATAACTTGAAGTAAGAAATGGTGATGCCTCCTGAGGTTCTTTTGTTGAGTAAAATTGTTTTGATAACCTAGCTTTCCTGTTATTCTAAATGAAGTTGAGCATTGTTTTTTCAGGGTCCGTAAAATATTGTGTTGGGATTTTGATGGGCAGTGCATTGAATCTGTAGATTGATTTGTGAAGAATTGCCATATTTACTATGTTGATCCTACCTATCCAGGAACATGGGAGAGCTTTCTGTTTTCTGATATCCTCTTCAATTTCTTCTTCAGTGATTTTAAATTTTTGTCAAATAGATTTGTTACTTCTTTAGTTATATTTACTTAATTTATTTATTTAATGCTATTTGCAGCTATTATAAAAGGTGATATTTCCTTTAATTCTGCATTCACCCTTTTATCTTCAGTGCATAGAAGGGCTACTGATTTCCTTGAGTTAACCTTGTATCCTGCTACATTGCTGGAGGTGTTAATCAGCTACAGAGTTCCCTGGTAGAATTCTGCGGGTCACTTATGTATATAATCATATCATCTGCAAATAGTGATAGTTTTACTTCTTCTTTTCCAATTTGTATCCCCTTAATCTCCTTTTATTCTCTTATTGCTTTAGATAAAACTTCAAGAACTATAAGTTCGATGGGTAGCGGGAGCGGAGAGCGGACCCCAGAGAGCCCTGAGAGCCTCACCGCCGCCGCCGGCCTAGTCACCATCACACCCTGGGAATGAGCCGCAGCCGTCGCTGCGGGCCCCAATCACCATCACCGCAACTATGAGCAGCGAGGCCAACACCCAGCAGCCGCCCGCCGCGCCCGCCGCCCCCGCCGCCGCCCTTAGCGCTGCTGACACCAAGCACGGCTCCACGGGCAGTGGCGCGGGTAGTGGTGGCAGGGGCGGCCTCACATCGGTGGCGCCTGCCCGCAGGGACAAGAAGGTCATCGCAACGAAGGTTTTGGGAACAGTAAAATGGTTCAATGTAAGGAACGGATACGGTTTCATCAACAGAAATGACACCAAGGAAGACGTATTTGTACACCAGACTGCCATAAGAAGAATAACCCCAGGAAGTACCTTCGCAGTGTAGGAGATGGAGAGACTGTGGAGTTTGATGTTGTTGAAGGAGAAAAGGGTGCGGAGGCAGCAAATGTTACAGGCCCTGGTGGAGTTCCAGTTCAAGGCAGTAAATACGCAGCAGACCGTAACCATTATAGACGCTATCCATGTCGTAGGGGTCCTCCACGCAATTACCAGCAAAATTATCAGAATAGTGAGAGTGGGGAAAAGAATGAGGGATCGGAAAGCGCTCCTGAAGGCCAGGCCCAACAACGCCGACCCTATCGCAGGCGAAGGTTCCCACCTTACTATTTGACCACAGTACTCCAACCCTCCTGTGCAAGGAGAAGTGATGGAGGGTGCTGACAACCAGGGTGCAGGAGAGCAAGGTAGACCAGTGAGACAAAATATGTATCGGGGTTACAGACCACGATTCCGCAGGGGCCTTCCTCGCCAAAGACAGCCTAGAGAGGATGGCAATGAAGAGGACAAGGAAAATCAAGGAGATGAGACCCAAGGTCAGCAGCCACCTCAACGTCGGTATCGCAGCAACTTGACGCAGACACCCAGAGAACCCTAAACCACAAGATGGCAAGGAGACAAAAGCAGCCCATCCACCAGCTGAGAATTCTTCCGCTCCCGAGGCTGAGCAGGGCGGGGCTGAGTAAATGCCGGCTTATCATCTCTACCATCATCCGTTTTGGTCATCCAATAAGAAGAAATGAATATGAAATTCCAGCAATAAGAAATGAACAAAGATTGGAGCTGAAGACCTTAAGTGCTTGCTTTTTGCCTGTTGACCAGATACACTACAACTATCTGCATTATCTATGCAGCATGGGGTTTTTATTATTTTTACCTAAAGATGTCTCTTTTTGGTAATGACAAATGTGTGTTTTTTTTTGTTTTTTTTTTTTTTTAAAAAAAAAAGGTCTGGTTTTTCTCAATACACCTTTAATGGTTTTTAAATTGTTTCATATCTGGTCAAGTTGAGATTTTTAAGAACTTCATTTTTAATTTGTAATAAAAGTTTACAACTTGATTTTTTCAAAAAAAGTCAACAAACTGCAAGCACCTGTTAATAAAGGTCTTAAATAAAAAAAAAGAAAAAAAAAGAACTATATCAAATAAATAAGGGGAGAGAGGACATTATTTTCTAGTTTCTAATATTAATGGGATTGCTCTGAGTTTTTCTCTTTTTTTCAAATTGGATCAGATATGTTTTAACCTTTACTCTTTTAAAAATAGTCTATCAGATGCACATTGAAAGTTACTTCCTTGGATCACACCTTCTTTACATCAATAATTTTACTGTGCTCATCAAAGTTCTAAGATAAATTCAAAACACTCTGAAAAGTTTTCCTTAATGCAGAAGGTACAGGAAACTGTCGCATGCAACCTCTCCTGCAAGGAAGACTCGACACCCAGGCTATTCTTTCAGCAGTTTTATTCAGGAACCTTGATTTCTGACTTATGACTTATGACGGGGACTGACTGACTTGCTACATGTTCTCTCTCATTCTGCTTCTTCTTCTGCCCACAGGGAAACCCACACGCAGCCTAAATAGCCACTGGGCAGCCAACCCCATATGCCACTTAGGCACTACCAATAGGTCCAGGTACGTGGAAGCAAGCCAGATCTTCAGCCTAGCGAATTATGGGATAGATAGTCACTGAGAGCACTCACCATGTGAAAAGTGGAGGGCAGAAGCCAGCACCATCTTTTCGTGCAGGGAGAAGGCAAGGTGTGGCTACATGCACCTCTCCACAGGAAACACACTACACACACACACACACACACACACACACACATACACACACACACACACACACACACACATACACACACTGCATAGTACACCTTTTATACAGTTTTCTTAGACTCAAGAGTTTTCTCAACTCCTCCCATCTTGTCTTACGGCCTCCTCATCTGCTAAGAACTTAACAACATCCTGTCTCCTGAGACACCAATTTCTTTGCCCAATGGGGCTATCCATACGTTCAATATTTCCTTAAAGTGTTGAACTAGACACATTTAATTGTCTTCTTGTCTTAAGTAAATAATCTATACCATTTGTCTTGAAAATAATATTTCAGACTTCACCAAAAGGATAAATAAATATAAAATATGCAATTATGTGAAAGATATTAACTAGACTTTATCCAACTTTTTAAAATATGTGGGCATAGGAAAAATGACAGCATACAGCAGGGAAGTAGTACAACATCTGGGAAGGAAATCGAATTTACTGAGAATGATGGTGCGAAGAATATCCAAAGATTTGTATGACTGGAGCTCCTAAACACAGGATGGACATACCTATAGCCTAAGAAGTATTGAAATAGTTCAGCTATTTATTCATGTTTTCAAGTGTTAATCCCACACTTCAGAGTAGCTGCGAATATGACTCTCTGTGGCTTCCTAAGATTGAAATGCATTTATTTTCTATTTTTATTTTATTTTATTATTATGAACAAATTCTATCCTTGTATATCCTTATTCAAGGTCCTTTCCCCCTCCTACCACATCAGGTCATTCTCTCTCCTCCACAACTCCCCATTCCCACCCTGGGCAGGCGGCAGGCAGTTCCAAGGTCCCGCTGTCCCAGTATTGCTTAGTTCAGTCTCCACTCCTGGCAGGTCCAATTTTCTCCCCACAACCTCAAAACTGAGTCAGGTGTTCCTCTAGGGGGAGTGGAATGCAAGGAGTCAGTCCAAGGTGTTTCTGATCCCAAGCTGTTCAGTGGTTGTGGTTTACACTGAGCTTTTATTTTTTCAGGTGGAGGCTTTTAATGACAGCTTCAATTTCCTTAAGGGTTATAGGCTTGTTTAGGTAATTAATCTGTTCTTCATTTAATTTTGGTAGATGGTACCTGTCTAGAAAGTTGTCCATTTCTTCTAGGTTTTCCATTTTTGTGGAATAAAGATTTTCAAAGTATGATCTGATAATTCTCTGGATTTTCTGGGGGTCTTTTGTTATGTCCCCCTTCTCATTCCTGATTTTGTTGATTTGGACACTCTCTTTCTGCTTTTTGATTAGTTTTGATAAGGAATTATCTATCTTATTGACTTTCTCAAAGAACCAACTCTTAGATTCATTGATTCTTTGTATGTTATTTTTGTTTCAATTGTATTGATTTCAGCTCTAAGTTTGATTATTTCCTATCATCTACTCCTTCTAGGTGAGTTTGCTTCTAATTGTTGTAAGGCTTTCAGCTGCGCTGTTAGGTCTCTAGTGTGGGATTTCTCTAGGTTTTTCATATAGGCATCTAGTGCTATGAATTTTCCTCTTAAGACTACTTTCATTGTGTCCCACAAGTTTGGGTATGTTGTGGTTTCATTTTCATCAAATTCTAGGAAGACTTTGATCTCTGTCTTAATTTCTTCCTTGATCAAGAGATGGTTCAGCTGAGTGATGTTTAGTTTCCATGAGTTGTTAAGCTTTCTTTGATTTCTGATGTTGTTGAACTCTAACTTTAGGCCCTGGTGGTCTGATATGTTACAAGGGATATTTTCATTTTTTTGTTCAATTCTTTAGGTCTAAGTTTTCAATACTTTTAAAGAGTGCCTAAAGCTGAAGAAAATTATGTGTTTGTTTGTGATGTTATGTTTAGTTGTGGATCACATTATTACACTTAACCAATAAGAACCTTCCTTAATAATATAAGCTAGGCTGGCTGCAGATTCCCAGCGCTCTCTGGAGCAGGGGCAGGTAAACTCTGTCCCTGACCACATCCACAGCTCCTGCTGAGGGAAACCCCGCCACGCCACGACCTCGAGCTGAGCAAACCAACTACAGGGGTCTCTGAAGGGCAGATTCAGACCCCGCCCAGAGGTCAGGAGGGGGCAAGAGGCCTCGGCGCCTGGGAGGGAGAGTTGACCTTCCATTGCTTTTGGTTCCACGTCCGGGACCCAGTGCTGGCTGCAGAATCCCAGAGCTCTCTGGAGCAGGGGCAGGTAAACTCTGTCCCTGACCACATACACAGCTCCTGCTGAGGGAATTTGCACGGCTTCCACCATGACCTCGAACTGAGCGAATCAACAACTGCAGGGGTCTCTGAAAGACAGAATCAGACCCTGACCAGAAAGGTGACAGGAGGCATACAAACCCAAGTGCCACAACTGACCAGGACCTATCTAATCGTGAACCACTGAAGCCATGGGCAAACATCAGTGCAAAAAATTACATAATACTACAAAGGACAACATGGTAACTCCAGAAGAGAGTGGTGATCCTACAAATACAAAGCCTAAACTGAGCAATGAAGAGGAAACAGAAGGAAACAACACCAAAAATTCCTTTTTGATGTTCAACGAAGCTCTCAAAGAAGATATGAAAAAAAGCCTTAAAGAAATATAAGAAAATACAAATAAAAAATTGGAAGAGATGAACAAATCTATGAAAGAAACATGCCAGGAACTAAAAGCTGAAATAAAAGCTGAAATAGAAGCAATAAAAAAGGTGTAAAATGAGGCAAAAATGGAAATAGAAAACCTGAAGAAAAGAGCTGGAACTATAGATACAAGCATAACGAACAGAGTTCAAGAGATGGAAGATAGAATCTCGGAAGTGGAAGACTCAGTAGCTCAAATAGATATATCAGTCAAAGAAAATAGTAAAACTAAAAAAACCATAACTCAAAATGTTCAGGAAATCTGGGACATCATGAAAAGACCTAATTTGAGAATAATAGGAATAGAAGAAGGAGAAGAATACCAGCTCAAAGGCACAGATAATGTTTTCAGTAAAATCATAGAAGAAAACTTTCCTAACCTGAAGAAGGAAAAGCTTACAGAACACCAAATAGATATGATCCCAAAAAAAAGTCAGCACGCCACATTATAATCAAGACACAAAACATACAGAACAAACAAAAAATTTTAAGAGCTGGAAAAGAAAAGGGCCAACTCACATATAAAGGCAGACCCATCAGAATAACGCCTGACAATTCAATGGAAACGATGAAAGCTAGAAGGGCTTGGTCAGAAGTTATACAGATGCTAAAACAGCATGGATGCCAAACTAGAATACTATACCCTGCAAAATTATCAATCACCATAAATGGAGTAAACAAGGTATTTCAGGACAAAGTCAGACTGAAAGAATATCTATCTACCAATCCAGCACTACAGAGAGTATTAGAGGGAAAACTACAACCTAAGGACCCCAGACACATCCACGAAATCACAAACAATCAATAAGTCCACAGAAGAATACTCTAGAGAAAGGAAACACAAACAAGTTACCTCCAAAAATGGCAGGAAATATGAATCAATGGTCACTAATTTCTCTTAATATCAATGGACTCAATTCTCCTATAAAACGTCACACACTAACAAGATGGTTACAACAATAGAAGCCATCCTTCTGTTGCCTACAAGAAACACACCTAAACTGCAAAGACAGACACAGGCTTAGAATAAAGGGTTGGGAAAAGATTTTCCAGTCAAACGGTCCTAAGAAACAAGCAGGGGTTGCAATCCTAATATCTAACAAAGAAGACTTTAAGCTAAAAGCAATTAAAAGGGACCAAGAGGGTCACTACATATTCATCACAGGAAAAATTGGTCAAGAGGAGATTTCAATCTTAAATATTTATGCCCCTAATATAGTGGCACCTACATATGTAAAAGAAACACTGCTAAAGCTCGAATCCCACATCAATTCTTACACCCTAATAGTGGGAGACTTCAATACCCCACTTTCAACCCTGGATAGATCAACCACACAGAGCCTCAACAGAGAAATAAGGAATCTAAATGAGGTTATGATGCAAATAGATTTCATAGATATCTATAGAACCTTCCACCCAAAGGCAAAGGAATATACATATTTCTCAGCTCCTCATGGAACTTTCTCCAAAATTGACCACATAATTGGTCATAAAGCAAATATCAGCAGATACAAAAAAGTGGAAAAAATCCCTTGTAACATATCGGACCATCAGGGCCTAAAGTTAGAGTTCAACAACATCAAAACCCAAAGAAAGCCTTCCAACTCATGGAAACTTAACATCAATCAGCTGAACCATCTCTGGGTCAAGGAAGAAATTAAGAAAGAAATCAAAGTCTTCCTAGAATTCAATGAAAATGAATCTACAACGTATCCAAACTTGTGGGACACAATGAAAACAGTCTTAAGAGGAAAATTCATAGCGCTAGACACCTATATGAATAACCTTGAGAAATTCCACGCTAGAGTCCTAACAGTGCAGCTGAAAGCCTTAGAACAGTTAGAAGCAAACTCACCTAGAAGGAGTAGACTGCAGGAAATAATCAAACTTAGAGCTGAAATCAATACAATTGAAACAAAAAGAACAATACAAAGAATCAACTAATCCAAAAGTTGGTTCTTTGAGAAAGTTAACAAGATAGATAAGCCCTTAGCCAAACTAATCAAAAAACAGAGAGTGTCCAAATCAAAAAAATCAGAAATGAAAAGGGGGACATAACAACAGACCCCCAGAAATACAGAGATTTATCAGGTCATATTTTGAAAATCTGTATTCCACAAAATTGGAAAACCTAGAAGAAATGGACAGCTTTCTGGACAGGCACCATCTTACAAAATTAAATGAAGATCAGATTAACTACCTAAACAGGCCTATAACCCTTAAGGAAATTGAAGCTGTCATTAAAAACCTCCCCAAAAATAAAAGCCCTGGCCCAGATGATTTCAGTGCCGAATTCTACCAGACATTCAAAGAAGAATTACTACCGTTGCTCCTCAAACTATTTCACACAGTAGAAACTGAAGGAATATTGCCAAATTCCTTTTATAAGGCCACAATCACCCTAATCCCCAAGCCACTCAAAGACACAACAAAGAAGGAGAATTACAGACCAATTTCCCTCATGAATATTGATGCGAAAATTGTCAACAAAATTTTGGCAAACCGTATACAACAATGCATAAAAGATATCATCCACCATGACCAAGTAGGCTTCATCCCAGAAATGCAGGGCTGGTTCAACATACGAAAAACTGTAAATGTTATCC
>PVIH01024527.1:0-22563 GCA_004025045.1 Sigmodon hispidus | reverse complement strand
CAGGAGGTATCACCATCCCTGACTTCAAGCTATACTATAGAGCTACAGTAATAAAAACAGCCTGGTACTGGCATAAAAACAGACTTGTGGAACAATGGAATAGAATTGAGGATCCAGACATTAACCCAAAAACCTATGAACACCTGATCTTTGACAAAGAGGCCCAAAACATTCAATGGAAAAAAGATAGTATATTTAATAAATGGTGTTGGCATAGCTGGATGGAAGTGTGCAGAAAAACACAAATAGATCCGAGCCTGTCACCCTGCACAAAACTCAAATCCAAGTGGATCAAAGACCTCAACTTAAACCCAACCACATTGAACTTAATAGAAAAGAAAGTGGGAAATACATTTCTACAAATTGGCACAGGCAACCACTTCCTAAATATAACACCAGTGACACAGGCACTAAGACCAACAATTAATAAGTGGGATCTCCTGAAGCTGGGAAGCTTCTGCAAAGCCAAGGACACTGTCAATAGGACAAAATGACACCCTACAGAATGGAAAAAGATTTTCACCAACCCTACAAGTGATAGAGGACTGATCTCTAAGGTATATAAAGAGCTCAAGAATTTAGAGCCCAAAACCTTGAATAACCCTATCAAAAAATGGGGTACAGATCTAAAAAGGGAATTCTCAGCAGAGGAACTACGAATGGCTGAAAGGCACCTGAAAAGTGCTCTTCATCTTTAGCCATCAGAGAAATGCAAATCAAAATAACTTTGAGATACCACCTAACACCTATTAGAGTGGCTAAGATAAAAGGCACAGATGACAGCCTATGTTGGAGAGGATGTGGAACAAGGGGAACACTCCTCCATTGTTGGTGGGAGTGTAAGCTTGTTCAGCCACTTTGGAATGCAATATGACAGTTTCTCAGAAAATTGAGAATCAATCTCCCTAAGGACCCAGTAATACCACTTCTGGGTGTATACCCTAAAGAGGCACATTCACACTCCAAAGGAATTAGCTCAACTATGTCCATAGCAGCATTATTTGTAATAGCAAGAAGCTGGAAACAACCCAGATGTCCCTCAACTGAAGAATGGATTAACAAACTGTGGTACATCTACACAATGGAATACTACTCAGCAGTAAGAAAAAATGATATCCTAAAATTTGAAGGCAAATGGATGGATTTGGAGAATATCCTCCTGAGTGAGGTATCACAATCTCAGAAAGATAAGCAGGGGATATACTCACTCATTAGTGGTCTCTAAACAAACAAACAAGAAAAAAAGCCAAACATGCTGAAGTGGCAAAACACAACCACTGAACAGCATGGGATCAGAAACACCCTGCACTGACCCTTCGAACCCCTCTCCAACTATAGGAACACCTGACTCACTCTTGAGGGAGGATGGACAAAACTGGATTTGGCCAGGAGTGGAGACTGCTCCAAACATTATTGGGTCAGTGAGACCATAGGACTGTCTACTCCCTACTCAGGGAGGGAATGGGGAGTTGCGGAGAAGAAAAATGGCCTGATATGATGAGAGGGGGAAGAGACCTTGAATAAGGATATACAGGAATGGAAAAAAATTCAGAGGGAAAGCTGAACACAAAGTAAGTATATGTGTAGCAATCTTATTTGCATTATCACCCTTGATAAGTCATGCTTATGATTTTTATCCTCTTTATAGTTATTGTTAACTTTTCATCATTTTAAATTCATTTTACTGTTTTTTTGATAAATACAAAATAAATAAAGAAGAAAAAAATAAGCATTCGTCAATTCAAATTGATTTCTATAACTAATGTTATAAACATGACTTTCTAAATAAATGTATTTAGAAGTTTGAAAGTATGTTTATATGAGTGTAAAAATACATTCATGTTTTATCCTTATAAAGGGAAAAATATTGTAAGTTATTGTCTCTTTCTTAGAAGAATCCTCTGCTCCCTAGTCCTTTAGTAGCTAAATAACTTCACTTGATATTCTAATTGAAATACATTTATTTAAGGCATAAAAGTTTATACCTACATATACTACCATACAATCAACATTTGTCTGTCTATGTCTTTCTCAGAATGATTATTTCTTATTCTGTCCAGTTACCTGTAAATTTCATAATTTCATATTTCTTAATTGCGGAATAATATTCCATTACATAGATATGACAGCATTCACTGTAGCCACTCCAGCTCAAACTGGACAAAATCTCAGCATGAAGGAAGGAGGAGTGAGCACAAAGTCCCATCCCTAATCAAGAGAGTACTATCAGTTGTTAGCTGCCAGGTGAGGCAAATTCAGTTTTCTTCAATGCATTGACACTGGATATATCGATTATATTTCAGGGTAGGACCTATATTCTGGCATGGTGGCCAACAAAATAATAATTCTTCTTTTGTCTTGTATGTGTGCATGTATGAATGTGTGTATCAGGAGTTGGTTATGTTTTACAGAGAAAGAAAATGGGTGGTTAGAGAATATGGGAAGAGATAAGGAAGTAGAAATCACATGACAAAAAATACATTGCATGAAAATCTCAAAAATAAATAAAACATAAAAATGACTAATTTAAGAGGATATTTTATCTTTATTTTTTATGTAAAAAGGTTTTCTCATACACACCACTGCTCCACCCACTCCCTTCTCTCCTTCCAGTTCTGCCACAGCCTCCCCCTACTTCATCCCACCATCCTTTCCCCAGGGAGGGCAAGGAATCTCAAGGTAAGTCAGTCCAGTCTGGCATCTTCAGCTGATGTTGGACTGAGTCCCTCCCCCCAGTATCAAGTCTGAGTTAGGTGAAATGGGCTCCAAGATGTCAGTTATTCTACCGCTATTTGTATTTACCTGAATCATGGCTAAGCTACATGCTTGCAACTTGAAGGCTGTTGTTCACTATATGTAGATTAAAAGAAATAATGAAAGATGAAATACAAGAATACAAGACATTGTTAAGAAATGTATACATTTGTGGAACAAAAACAAATATACAAATAAATAAAATATCACATTTTATTGTAAAGGGTGATGTTTCCTACACACCTACATGGGCTCAAATTATCTCTCTTATTAATGTTGCCTTTCAGCAGGTCAAAATATTACCATACTTTCAGTGGGCACAGAAGAGCTTACTAATGTCTCAATATTTTATAGAATAACAGGTATGTATTTGATCAATTCAGGTGACATATGACATAAATATCCCTAAATGTGACATTACTCTGATCAACAAACTTGAATCGAATTCAGAGAAGGAAAGAGCTTCCTACTACATTTATAGGGCAGGGGCTATAACTGTCAAACTCTAAATGATCATTCCAAATCAAAGTCTCTCACTCTCTTTCAACATAGTCATGCTGTGTAGACCAGTCTGGCTTCTTTATTAGCCTTTTATAACGCTAGAATTCTACTAACACCACCTAACCAAGGCTTTCAATGATGTACTCATGAATGGCAAAAATATTTTTCAACTCATATCTGTCTCTGTTTTGGGGCTCTGCTCCAAAAGTTTCAGTAATGGTAGCATCCAGAACAGTAAGCATCATGTACACAGACAACCTAGGACATTTTTCATTGCCTCCTCTTTTCACAATCCCAGTTTCCGACCTTGAAAACCAAGCTCCATCATGATTTCTTATCACTCCACAACCCAAGTGATATTTTCTGTATTTCCCACTTAAAACACATAAAATATATGTTTGCGTTATTCTTCTTCCAATACTCTTTTTAATCTAAAATTCAGATAAACTTAGTAAGACAAATTATTTTTGTTTGTAATTTTACTTTTTAATGTAACAATTCTTATTTTCAGGCAGCATTGACATTAAATAACTTTCTCTTTTACAAGACCACGTATTTTTCAAGCCAAGCTCTTCAATCACAAGGACTAAAATAGTTTAACCCTAGAAGTTATTTAAACATTAGTGTGGTCTAAGTGAATTACAGAAGCCATATACACACCAATAAAAGGATTAATTTATATAAAGATCTTTCCCTCAGGACATGAGTAAAGCGTTTATTTATTCAGCATAAAGCCAATGATTGGTATTTTAAAGAGCAATAGTAAATGTCTATATAAAATCAGAAGACATTAATGCACAGAGTTTCTGACTATAAAATACTTTGATAATGAAAACAAATAAAAAATTCTTTTTACCTTCAAACAAATCAACTCAAAAGACAAATTAAGAAAATAAACCAGGTTTTAATAGAGGGATTACACATTGTTTCAAAACAGAATTTCAAAACTTGCTTGTAAAAATGAGAACTACATAAGAAAATTTTTTTCATAAAGTAATTTTAGAATTTTTGTTGTTCTATCTTTTTTGGAAGCATGGTGAACAGAAAGGCCTTTTGATGTTTATTGAAGCACATGCGTTCTTTCTGAATCCTAAATACTTTGAGTTCATGATCTATTTTCTAATGTCATAGACAGTGAAAAGATGCATCTTGTTTCTAGTTACATCAGAATGCAGATGCATGTGGCAGAATAGAGAGTATAGTCAATGTTGTCTCTGAAAAAAATCTCCCTTCAGACTGATTATTCATCCCAAGAGTGTTTTTGCTTTCTTTTAGAAAAATAAGAGCATCTACTTACCCTCTAACAAATGCTACCTATTTTTTTAGTCTTAAGAGAATATGAGAAAACTGTACATCCCCCTCCCTCTACTACCTCATTTCAATAATAAGGATTCTAGTTTCTAATATCCATTATTATTTTCCAATATTTTCTTTTGCTATTTCAAAACAAGTTTCTCTGTGTAGTCCTGGATAAACTGTAACTCACTCTTTAGAATAGGCTGGCCTTAATATTTACTCATAAATGATGGTAGACAAGATACCACCCCCATCTCAACCAGTCCCATCAGTATGTGTTGAAAAATATTTTAAAGTCACAGGACATCGGAATTGGTCTGTTGCTCTTAACCCATATTACATGCAGTTTTCTTCTTTGCCTGTCAATTATTTCACTGGCATTGCCAACCTCTTCTTCACAACTCCTATTCCAATTTGATCTTATCACACTTGGCTTCCAGATGCCTCCAGGCATGTCGCAAATTTAGATCTGTGATACTGTGCTCAGACACAATGTTCCATTTTTGTAGTTTTTCTAATTAAACGTAATTCATTGCAAGTAGATTGTATATTCTATTAAGACAAAAGTTTTGTATCAAATGTTCTTGCCACAAGATTTTAAATCTGTTCACTTCAAAAAGCCTTGCCTTATTTCAAGGAATGGTCATTGGTATGTATGAATAGCAAGGAAAATGCATCAAGAAACTGATGTTGTTAGCTGATTTATTTGTTTAGGTTCTGTGACTCTAGCTTTGTATCACCATTTTTAAAGATGATCAAATTGAACTACCTCCCACCTATCTGTTATAAATAAATGTCAATGTCAGTATGACTCTATACAGACATTTTCCCATCTCACCTTTCCAATGCATATAATAGAAATGGAAGTGGTAAAAACAAGTTTGCCTAGAGTCTCTTATATTGATGGATAGACATGCCAACTGTTTCTAGTGCTCCAATATAAAGTCTCAGACAAAAATAACTCATCATAGTTTCTTGGTCTTAATCTGTATTGTTACTTTTCTCTTATGATTTTCTTATGTAAATTTAATAAGAAAATACATTTCTCAAATGCAGCATTCAAAGTAACAGACTAGTCTTTCTGCCAAAGCTGTCAAGGAAGCATCTTGTGTGAGATGGATTCTGAGTGTCATTGTAAAAGAGATATTAGAAGAATTTTAATGCAAATCTTCAAACACTTCCATATTTAATCCAGATCTTTCCAAGTAGACAATTATCTACATTGACCAATGTGCCTACAATTGTTCCCATACAGACAGAAACTTATATTTAGATATCAGTAGAAAATTATCAAACCTTACCTGACACATTTATTTTGTATTGTATTTATCATCTATCCTGAAAATTTTTATATGCCATAAAGGTAAACTACAGTGTCTTTTGCTAGATGAATTCTGGTTTTATTGAAAGAAACTCAGAGCCAGATATCCTGGAAAGGCTGAAATATCAGAGAGAGGAAACACCACAGTCAAATCTCACCAGCTATCTTCTGGCTTCCTCAGCTTTGCTCTTGATCCTTTCTAATTGCTGCTGTTTTCCTAAGCCTGCCTTAAATACCCTTCTCACCCAGCTGTATCTCATCCAGGTTAAGATTAAAGGAGTAAACTACTCTATTTGGTAGTCAGCCTTGAACTCACAGAAACACAGAAAGATCTCTGTCACTGGAGTTATGGGGTTAAAGGTGTAGGTCTCCACTCCTGGCTTTCCCTATGCTGGGATTAAAGATGTGTGCCATTGAAGTCCAGCTGTTTGGACTTGTACTCACAGAGATACAGAACTCCTAGAACTATGTGAGATATCACTGCTCTGTTATCCCTAGAACTCATGGAGCTACCTCTGACTAGATTTGACTGTGGGTTGATATCTTGATATTCCAGGTTTTATTAAATATGTAACATATTAACACAGTCTCTAAAAGGAAGACCTTATGATAAACTTTGTATTTTGAATAAAACATCAAACCAGTACATGATTCTAATGTTTTTGAGTATTAGATTCAAGGTAAAATTTTCTTATCTTTTAAATAATGCCTTCATGAGAAGCACAAATGTAAACTTTTTCTAATTCCCTTATTTTCTCCTGGAATATAAATAATAACTATGAAAATTGTTACATTACATTTGATCTAAAATAAAAACTAGAATGGATTGAATCTCACAATAAAATCTAAATAAATTTTAATTGTTGGGGCCCATTCTTTCAGCTTTTGTCAGGATAGCAACAAATTCCAAAGTGGAGAGAATTCATTACCCTAGACATGACACATATCCAATAAAAAGTGAGGAGAACATGTCCTGTACCTTGAAGAGTTGCAAGTAGTAACAATTCACTTCTGTTGAAACTTCATTTATCAATGTCAATGGGTAACATTCTCTAAAATTATAGGCTGAAAATGACTATGAAAAAGAATTAGCTGAAAGTCAAATGTAATAATGTTCTATTTCATTTCTATTTGCAGAACATTCTACCATTTTCATATTGCTTTGTCTTCTGCTTGCTTGATATTTAGATTTGAAATTTTACTGCATGGTTGCTTCTAAATATGTAAATTGCTACTCCTATGTGTTATGATGGTTCAGGGTCAGTCCTCAGTGGAAGACTGTCTAAGCCTACACTGAATCCAAAGTGAACTTTGACTAAAGTATTCCTAATACAGAATCTAATGTGACACCATAAATTTCCCACTATTTTAAAGAACATCATGATTCCACTTTTCTTTCTTATTTTGTATTGGTTTAAATAAACTCAATGAGATAGCCATAAAAACACTATCATCAAGAGAGTCAGTATCTTATTTTTTTTTATTTTTCCTACTAAAATTGGATTCATTTGAATCACATTTATTGGGTTAATAGTATCTTCTACCCCCAGTCAAGGCAAAGAGAGGGAGGTAAGATATTACCAAAGGATCAAGATCACAATAAGGAAACCCACAGACACAGCTTACCTGAATAATGGGAAGCCCACTGACTCTGAACTGACAACTGGGGAACCTGAATGGGGCTGAACTAGGCGCTCTAAACATAGATGACAGTCTAATGGCATGGACAGTTTATGGGACTCCTGTCAGTGGAACCATAATTTATTCCTAGTGCCTCAAATGGCTTTTTGGAGTCCATTCTCTATAGAGAAACATTTTTCAAAACACTGGGGGTGGGGCTTGGTCTTAACTCAACTAGATAAGACAAACTATATTGACTCCCCCTGGGATTCCATACACTCTGTGAGGCATGGAGGAGGGAGTTGGAGGAAGTTCAGGGGTGACTGAGAAGTATTCAGGGAGAGGGAACAGTGGTTTTTATGTAGAAAAACCTTTTAAATAAAGAATAAAAAAATAAAACCTAAGCGTACATTGATAGTAATTAGCTATGTGTGGGATACTGAAGTATATGTGTATATAATGAATTATGAATTCAGTGCAATAGACATGTATAATAAGTTTATATAACTTAATTAAATTTATAATAGTGATTAACAATTCTAGATTTATTTAATCATATTTACATTATCATAATTGATAAATGTAAAAGATACTTTATTCTACAATGAAATGGGAGAGAAAAACTATGATAGAATTCTCAAGAACAAGTTGATATGGATGAGTGGGTCTGAAACAAAGTAATAAAACTAAGGCAATCTATTAAACTATAAACTGACCTTAAGATGAAAAGGGAACCTTACAATTGAACTCAAAGCATAACTCTGAGTTGCTATTATGCCAGTACAAGAGAGAGCAGTTATCTGCACATTTTTTAAAGGTCAAAGACTTATTCAGAAATAGGTTGGTGAGAATGAAGGTGGCAGGGAGTCAGATTGACCTGAAAAGGTGATGTACCACCCTCTTGCCCCTCAGTCAAAACTTGTGACTGATAAGGAGCCCAGCTACAATGACTGAGAGTAATTAGGCCTGGACTCTTATCACTTCAGGGCTATCAACATGTTCCATGTTTGCAGAAGGTTGCTTAACAAAATAAGGTTTCAGCATTTCTAGCAATTTATTTCTACCTTCTGAACATTAAAGGAAAGGAGCATGAAGTAAAATGGCTAAATATGAGCAAGTCACCAGAATAAAAATTAAAAATTAATGTCTTAATGTGTGATTTTTTTTATTTTTTGTTGCAAAATACTTTTAGAGAAATTAATACCTTATGTGCCAAAACTACTAATGCAAGAAAATAACAGAGCAAAAGAGAATTAGATACATCTTAAAATATGTTATTGCTATGGTAATTAAGTTATGTTCAGAATAAAGTAAATTGATACAAGATGAAATACATTGCATGAAGTATATGGGGTAGCTACAGCTCTCTTTCCTGAGCATGTAAGGGGAACCCCAGTATTCCAGTAAGTCAGTTGATGCTTCTTTCTATGCACTAATCTAAAAAGACAGTTTATCTTTTAAGGCTGAGAGCTTTATACAAGAGCACAAAGTCATTGAGCCGCAGATCTGAAGCTAGGTTCTGAGGGATTGCAACTCAGTGCTTTTGGTCTCTTTCTCAGGCTTTAAAGAATTTTCTCTTGGGAATCATTCCTCCTTATTTTTGATGGTCTATAATTATGCTCACCACCAAATGGTTAAAACTTAACCCATTTCTACTAATCTTTGTATTGCCACATGTTCTGTGGCTTTACCTGAGTTCCATTACATTTTGCTTTCTGGGTGGCAGCTTGCAGTGTCTCTTGACATCTTTCTTCTGCTTTACTTTTACTTAGATTGTCCACCTGCCTCTAAACTTCTTTGCTGTAGGCCAAAACACTTTCCTTATTAAACAAGAAAAATAAAGCATATTCACAGTGTACAAAAAGAATTGTTAACAGGAGCATAGCATGATTTATCATATTGAGTATAGTCAGGAAGAAGAATTAGATGAAATGGTTCCATTCACAGTTATGTTTGATCTGTCTACCTCAACATAATTAACAACAACAATAAAAGTATTCTCAAGCATGTTCAAAATCTTATGTTAAGGTTATTATGAATTATAGAGTCTTCTTCTAGATGGGAGTGTAGGACAACTATTTTCTTGGGCCAATAAAGAATTAAAGTTTCTTCAGGAAATTAAAAGTTCTTGAAGGAAACATTTTTGAATTATTAAGGAATTATTTTATGTGCTGAATGGCAAAGGCCAAAATGTCAGTGAACACATGATTGTCATTTCAGGAAAGACAGAAAAAAAGAAATCTTAGGTAACTTGGGTTTGAGTATACCCATCACCATTCCACAAACTTGATCACATGAATCATGATATGCTTTTATTTATTTGCTTAATAGAGTCTTGTGAGAGAGTATACAGTAATAATAAAATGGTACACATAAAATACTTAAGAATATTTATTAGAAATAAAATCAGAAGAAAGATGGTCTATAGGTATAAGATGAAGTGGAAAGGGCAAAATGAAGAGAATCAGTGATGAAAACAATATATATCTAGTGGGAATTTTTATAAATTTTCACTAAGAATTGTAAATCTTTTTTTGGAGGATATATTTCATTTTCTTTGAAACTTTGTTGATCTTTTGCTTTTTTATTTTATAAAATGTGATATTACTGACATTGCTTAGAATTGCAAGTCTGTGGAAAAATTATATTCAAAAGAAACTAATAGGTTTAAACTGTCTATTTATAGGTGCATACCTTTACTGTCTGTGACAAGACATGAATGCCCACAATTTTGATCATTTCAAGAAACTATTAAATGTTGATGGGTTTAAGAAAAAAAAAAGTCAAGAAAAGTGTAAAGATCAAGAAGATAGTTGCTGTGGTTTCTGGTCCTCCCACCAATGTTGTTATTAGTGGGACCACAGCTGATGAGTAACACGAAAAAAATAAAGATATGATATGATGTCGGGAACTGCGATCAAGCCGCAGCCTAAAATGGCGCCTACGGGCGAGCGCTCCCTAGGGAAAAAGTCCTTATTTGGCATGAGGCGATCACACCAGTGAGCGTCAGCATGCATGACCCAATGGGCAGCATCTACGTGGCAGGGAGTGGGTGGATCACCGGAGAGCTTTTAAGCCGAGAGCCAGGAGGAAGGGGAAGGAGAAGGAGAGAATAAAAAAGAGTGTGCATGCTGAATAAAAGACCTGGTCAGTTGCTGTAGAAGAATCTCATGTTGTGTCTTCCTTGCTGGCGAGGAGGGCGTGACAATATGATTCTGTAGTTCATTTCAGATTACAGCAATAACTATTGTAGAAATTTGTTGCAAGGGCATTACCTTGGCTAATGATGCCTCACCTGAACATTTGAAAGCTATATTTTCTTCCTATGGCACTGTCCACTCTAGCAAGGTCCTAAAGCTCCTAGGCACAACAGGGCTCTTGGAAGTCTTAGAAACAGTTATGGAATTTTTTTTTTTTTGAAAAGGTCTTAGTTGGGGCTGGCTTATCTATCTTGTTAATTTTCTCCAAGAACCAACTCTTTGATTCATTGATTCTTTGTATTGTTCTTTTTGTTTCAATTGTATTGATTTCAGCTCTAAGTTTGATTATTTCCTTCTGTCTACTCCTTCTAGGTGAGTTTGCTTCTAATTGTTCTAAAGCTTTCAGCTGCGCTGTTAGGTCTCTAGTGTGGGATTTCTCTAGGTTTTTCATATAGGCA
Source organism: Sigmodon hispidus (assembly GCA_004025045.1). Lineage (NCBI taxonomy): Eukaryota > Metazoa > Chordata > Mammalia > Rodentia > Cricetidae > Sigmodon > Sigmodon hispidus. Next base: position 11,413 of record PVIH01024527.1, on the reverse strand, counting down.
TCTAGAGCTATGAATTTTCCTCTTAAGATTGCTTTCATTGTGTCCCACAAGTTTGGGTACATTGTGGATTCATTTTCTTTAAATTCTAGGAAGACTTGGATTTCTTTCTTAATTTCTTCCTTGACCCAGTGGTGGTTCAGCTGAGTGATGTTTAGTTTTCATGACTTGGTAGGTTTTCTTTGATTTTTGATGTTGTTGAACTCTAACTTTAGTCTCTGGTGGTCCGATATGATATAAGGGATTATTTTCATTTTTTTTGTATCTGTTGATATTTGCTTTATGACCAACTATGTGGTCAATTTTAGAGAAAGTTCCATGAGGAGCTGAGAAATATGTATATTCCTTTGCATTTGGGTGGAAGCTTCTGTAGATATCTATTAAATCCATTTGCATCATAACCTCTGTTAGACTCCTTGTTTCTCTGTTGAGTCTCTGTCTGGTTGACCTATCCAGGGGTGAAAGTGGGGTGTTGAAGTCTCCCACTATTAGGGTGTGAGAATTGATGTGGAATTTGAGCTTTAGCAGTGTTTCTCTTACATAGGTAGGTGTCCTTATATTACATGCATAAATATTCAGGATTGAAATTTTCTCTTGATGAATAATATCATGTTTATTGTGATGTAAACTTCTAGTTCTTGCCATAGGACACACTATATAAACATAGAATTAGTTTGTCTTAGTGCTGGAAAGATGATTACTTGGTTAAAAGCTTTTTTGTTCTCCCAATTAACCCAGATTCAGTTTCTAGCATCAACGCCATATCTTATATCTATATGTACCACTAGTTTCAGGTGATCTTCTGACTGGTACCCAAGACACCAGGCAGGCTCATGGGACACATATTATGTGCAAGTAAAACATTAATTTATTAATTAGAATAAATTCCATCCTTTTGCCTTATATGTAAAATCTAAACAATGAACTGCATACTTTATTTAAAACTTAGGTTTTTGGGGGTTTTGGTAAGTATACAACTTCATCACTTATAGTAAATACATTTCACTCATAAACTCTTTCAAAAACTTCATATCTCTTCTGCTGTTGATTAATGATTAACCACATTGACTAGTTACTTGGTGATCTATAGCAGGTAGCTTCTAATCAATAGTGACCATTGTATTATTATATATTTAGCTGAGACATGGACTGATTCTCTATAATCTTGTTTCCAGAATTATCTTTAGTTTCTTATGGCATAAAATAAATATTTGCACCATGTAGACTATACAAATATTACCTCATGCCTACTAAGAGATATACTCTCAGCCACTAGGTTACCATGTGAAATATAACAAAGCTCTGGAATTTCTTCATGACATCATTACCAGTTGTTTTCCAAAGGCTGCAGTTATTCACCCAACATCCTATTTCAATTTACAGATGAAAATTAAATCAGTTTTGTAAATTTAAATACATAAAAAAGTCCCTTTCTCTTCCAGAATGTAATTTACTGGACATACAGAGGAACTCCAGCATTAAGTACCAATCTTTATAACCAAATAAAGATTAGCAACTATTTTAATTTGCTGTATTTTTCACCAAACAGTCCTTCTTAACAATTCTAGACTTTTGTACTGCCAGCTTGCACAGTGGGTCTTGTTTTATTGTAATACTCCAATGGTCATATTTTCTCAAATCGCAGTCATCTCCACTTTTACTTATTCTTTGGCTACATTTAAAATTTGAATTTTGTTATTCTGCCTTGAAATGTAGTGAATTGAGAGAACAACACTTTAGATAATAGAGCACAGCCAGCTAATCTTTAATAAAAAAAGATTATAATCATATAGAGCAATGTTAGGCTGCTTTTCTATTCCTAAGTTTTTATTTTTTTTCCTTCTTTATTTTGTATTTATCAAAAAAACACAGTAAAAAGAATTTAAAATGTGGAAGAGTTAACAATAACTATACAGAGGATAAGAATGATAAGCACGGCTTATCAAGGGAAGAAATACAAATAAGATTGCTACACCTATATTTTCTTTGTGTTCATCTTTCCCTCTGAATTTTTTTTTCCATCCCTGTATATCCTTATTCAAGGTCTCTTCCCCCTCCCAACACATCTGGTCATTTTTTCCTCTGCAACTCCCCATCCCCTCCCTGGGCAGGGAGCAGACAGTCCTATGGTCTCCCTGACCCAGTAATGCTTAGATCAGTCTCCAATTCTGGCCAAATCCAGTTCTTTCCCCCCTCCCTCAAGAGTGAGTCAGGTGTTCCTCTAGGTGGAGTGGGATCCTAAGTTTTTAATCTTATGAGAACTATCTTAGAACTTAACTAATTAGAATTTTAGAATGTGTTTCCCAGTCATATTGATTGAGTGATAAATATCACGTGTTAACATGTATATATTGTAGACATGAAGCTATGAACTCCATTTCCAATTTCCTATGATTTTGTTACTCTGATAGTTACACCATCCCAACCCTGCAAATCCATCATTTCCTGTTTAAAGGGAAAATTGTAATCCATCAGGTGCATATCTTGCTACAGTCTCATGAAACAGAGAACAGAATTTTGATACTGAGTGAAGTAAGCTTGCCACCTCCTTTTAAAAACTCGGCACTTGAATAAAAGTGTTCAACTTCAAGAGCCAAGTTTAAGAAGAGAAAAGAAAAAAAATACATCACTGAGGTGTAGGAGAAAATAGAAGCCAGAAACTTAATCCAAAAATAGATTGTGACAGGCCAATTTTTTTCTCCTGAACTATTTCTAACCTCATGTTCTGACATTTTATGTTAGGAGGGACAGTCTGCACTATAATTTATGTTCATCTGATTTGAGTATATGTCCATGTAAACTATTTAGAAGCGATTAGTGGGTTATTCAAGATAGTCAATCACTTTTTATTTGGATATATTTTTATTATTATGTATTTAGTATTTTGGTTTTGACACTGCCTCTCCTATTCTCATGGAGCTTCCATCTTAAGTGAAAAAAATATGTATTTCAGAGTGAAGTGATGTTAAACACCACTATTGACAGTGGTTGTGGCACATACATAGGCATATCCATTTGCCTGTGATACCCCAGACCCTTCCCGAATAATTCCCCAAGTTCTGGAGTACCTCTGTATGTCCAGTATATTCTCTTGCCTGATTTAGTATCTTTGTCTTCTAGATAAGGAAAAAAATGGGCCTTGAAAGCTTAAAAAGATATAAATTACAAAGAAAACACCCAGAGCTAATACATAGTCTTCTGAATCCAGTATATCTTACACTAGATACACACACACACACACACACACACACACACACACACACACACACACATACACACACACAGACTTGAGTTTCTCTGCCCTGGCTTTTCATTGAGAAATTCCAACGATCTCTGACAGTTTATTAAAATGTTATTGGCTAAAAGTAGCTATAATTGTATATATTCTGCTGGCTAAATTATATCTTCCATTGAAATGATGTATTTAGTGAGACATTATCATCCCTTTCTAGCCAGGCAGTATTTCAGGGTAAAATGCTACATCCATTTAGATAGAAGAGAGAATCAGTATCAGAGCTAACAAGTCTTATGGATAGTGGCACATTCTATTCACCAAGGCATAAACTCCTAACATGAATTGAGAAAATGTTGGATTTGTGGACTCTCTAATCTAAGGAGCAGAGTTTGCATGTAATATAAAAAGCTATATTTGAGAGGAATAAATAAAATGTTATTTTTAATGTTTGAGTATTCCTTGACCACGAAAGATGGCAATCCAGCAACCCCAACCCACTGTGATTTACTCGTCCTGAGTACTGAGAGTAAAATATATTTGTCTAATGTGCACACACATCTCCAAAGGGGTTCCTTTACCTTTCCTAGCATATAGCTTTCTACATACAGTTAAATCTCAGTGTGCAATTGATAGATATCCTTGTGTAACTAAATATTTGAGAAAAACCATAAACTATGTAAAATTTGAGCAAGGTTGTTAAGTAAAATTCTTTTGTGAGCAGCATAGATAACCTTCCTTACATTCTGTAAGTTATTAGGGGTATTGCCTCCTGTGTGTGTGTGTTTGTATGTTGATGTCTGTTTGTATGTCTGCCTAACTTTTTGTGAAAGTTAGGGAAACTATGAATAGTTTTTCTAGTGTTTGTTTGAACCTATGTACTAGGAAAAAAAATTCAACACAAAAGTTTAAAGACAAGTTTACTATACTTAAATATATTGAAAAGTTATTTACTGGGCATTTACATTTTGTTTCTTCTTAAAACTGTGGGATCATTACTGCCTATAAAATCATAGCAAGTAAATGATTTGTCACTGTACAAACTTTATACCCTTGAGTTTTGAAGAGTAGTGAGAATTACTAAAACACTTAGTGAAGAGAAGACTGAGAAATAAGTGGTTTTGAGTCTCAAGTGCTGATACATACATGCGAGGAACATAAGATGCTTTCAAGAGGGGAGAATTACCTGAGGTGTAAGAAGTTCATATAATGAAAAGGGTGAAGGCCAGTTGTTTCCTAGAATCCTTTAGAGTTTAATAAAAGTGCAAATACCTCTAGGACAAGTCTAAGTAGAATTAATTCTATGTCCTTTAGACACAATTGACTTCTGAAGTCATAACATTGACAACTGATAGTGAAAAATTGCTGTGAGTGGTGACATAATTATTTTAGTCTGAAGACAGAAAATCAAGAAAATTAAACTAGGATAAGTATCATTAAAATAAATAGAGTCAAATAGTGCAATAGTGTCTATCATAATAGAGAATGAAATTCCATAACATGGATTAAAAAATATGACTTTATTCATAAGAAAATAAATAGATAAATAAAATATAAAAATATATTATGTTAGCAATGTGCTATTTCATGCTAAACTTCAAGAGAAAATATTAATTGAACATATTATGCAGGATAGGGTATGACATTTAATAATTTTCACCTTCTAAGATGTTTATTTGGTAAATAGCACAAGTCATTTTCTAAACAATAGAGTTTATTCTGTGCTCTATGAAGACAAACACATGGAAAATTTACATAATTCTCTAGCCTCAAGTAATTCTCGAGGGGAATGTGTTAAATAATAAAATAATGCAAACATTTTAAAAAAGAAAATCCATAACAAATTGTATTTATGCCATAAAGCCTGTTATTTTTATATAGTTTCAATCTATAGATGTTCTCACAAAATTCATGAGTTAAAAATTTGGTTACTAGTCTGTGAGCTTTAAATAAACTTTTAAATAATGATAATGCTAACTTCATTAGTCATTTATCTATTGATGAAATACTGTCTGCATAGACTTTTAACTCAGAATTGGATTAGTACCTCTTGATTTTGAAGAGTGTGTCTTGTCTCTAAATATAACAAGAGATAAACTGTTTTGCTTTTTGTTTATTCTACCATGATAGACTCTACAACATACCATAAAAGCCACTAATAGTCTATATGGTGGTTAATTTAAATATCAAATTGATGTAACTTAAAATCATGTGGGAGGACAGTTTCAATTAGGAATTAGTTAGATTAGCTTGACCTTTGAGCATTTGTAAAGAGCATTGTCTTGATTGCTAACTGATGTAAAAGAAAACTCACTGTGTGTAGTATTATTTCATAGACATGACTCCAAATTATATAAAAGGGACAAAAGTCAGCTGATTAGAAGCAGCAAGAAGGTAACATGGCTTCATTCATTTTTCTCTACTCTTGACTATATATGTGCTATTACTAACTGCTTGACTTTTAGCCTTCACTGCCATTCAGCAAGAGGCCAAAACCTGGCATTTTAAACCAATAAGCCCTTTGCCCCTTATTTATTTGTCTTTCTGCTAGTGTATTTATCATAGCAACAGAGCTGAAATAAGAACAGTGTGAAAACCTAAGGCAACAATATATCTTTCCTCCTTTAAGCTGATTAGCCATATGAAGGTATTCTGTCACAACAATACAAAAAACTATTAAGAAGTGGTGTGAGTTTTTGAATATAGTTGACCAGCTGGTTCTGAGACTTTCACACTAGAACAAGAATTAAATTTGGAAAGGTTATGAGGTACAGACTAGACAAATCATAAATAGTACTTAAGAATAAATCAAGTTAGAGTTTAGGAGCCAGCATACTGCTCTAAATGAAGACAGTACAGACTGCATATTATCTTTAAGTAGAAATGAAGACAGTATTGTGAATTTGACCAGAGGACAACTGTGCTACATTCCAGAAAAAAAAATCTAGAAACAAATCTATGTTTTTCCTGACTTTAGCATCTCAAAACCTGTCCTAAGCCCATCCATTGCAGATATAGAATTCAAAGGTATAAACTTGTTTAAAAAATTTGAGAGGACAGCCAGGCCAGGCCAACAGAGAAGATTCTAATGGAGGATCACAAGGACTGATCCACTGAAGGCATGGTCAAGGAAGAAAATTAAAACTGGCTGTGTCTTGAGGACTTGGTGATTAAGAAGAGTAAGTTATGAAGGATAAATATGCAATATCATGGTCACAGTTAATATTGCTTCTTTATAAATCTGAAAATTTTAGAGAGTACATATAACTTCTCAAACCCAATAAAGTATCTGGTGAAGTAGTACATATGTTGGCTATCTTGATGTTGATAATTGTTTTGAATTGTGTACATACATCAGAATATCACATTCTATTTTTAATTATATATAACTACTCACATTTGACACCTGAAGAATCAACAGGTTAAAAAAATAGCCAGAGCTATCTGTTCTTTTTTTTGTGTGTTTATTTCTTTTTTTTCCTTCTTTATTTTGTATTTATCAAAAAAAAAAACAGTAAAATGAATTTAAAATGCGGAAAAGTTAACAATAACTATAAAGAAGATAAAAATCATGAGCATGACTTATCAAGGGTGATAATGCAAATAAGATTGCCACACATATATTTACATTGTGTTCAGCTTTCCCTCTGAATTTTTTTTTCCATCCCTGTATATCCTTAATCAAGGTCCCTTCCCCCTCCCACCACATCTGGTCATTTTACTTCTCCACAACTCCCCATCCCCTCCCTGGGCAGGGAGCAGACAGTCCTATGGTCCCACTGACCCAATAATGCTTGGATAGTCTCCACTCCTGGCAAATCCAGTTTTGCCCCCCCTCCAAGAGTGAATCAGGTGTTCCTATAGTTGGAGTGGGATCCGAAGGTTCAGTCCAGGGTGTATCTGATCCCAAGCTGTTCAGTGGTTGTGGTTTGCCGCTTGAGCATGCTTGGCTTTTTTTCTTGTTTGTTTGTTTAGAGACCACTAGTGAGTGAGTACATCCACTGCTTATCTCTCTGACTTTGTGATACCTCGCTCAGGAGGATATTCTCCAAATCCATCCATTTGCCTGCGAATTTTAGGATATCATTTTTTCTTACTGCTGAGTAGTATTCCATTGTGTAGATGTACCACAGTTTGTTAATCCATTCTTTATTTGGGGGACATCTAGGTTGTTTCCAGGTTCTTGCTATTACAAATAATGCTGCTATGAACATAGTTGAGCTAATACCTTTGGAGTGTGAATGTGCCTCTTTAGGGTATACACCCAGAAGTGGTATTGCTGGGTCCTTGGGGAGATTGACTCTCAATTTTCTGAGAAACTGCCATATTGCATTCCAAAGTGGCTGAACAAGCTTACAATCCCACCAACAATGGAGGAGTGTTCCCCTTGCTCTGCATCCTCTCCAACATAGGCTGTCATCTGTGCCTTTTATCTTAGCCAATGTAGCAGGTGTTAGGTGGTGAGTTATCTGTTCTTTCATTATTTGAGTCACATTAAAAAATATGGCTTCAAACATACATACAAAAGCAGTATGTGTTATTTATCAATAATTTCAGATGAAGTAATACAAGATGAGAATACAGAAGATTTTACATAAAATATACTTTATAAAATGAGTACACCTACTTTGGTTAATATGTTATATAGTATTAGAAATTCTAGAAAGATTTCTGACCTTGTGGTTTTGAGTGGAAGAAATTTGTTCCTAGTGCTGTAACCACAGAAGTAGAGGGTTTCTGGTGCTTTCAACCACAGAGGTGAAGAGTGCTCATCAGTTTACTGGAAGGGAAAGCAGTTGTCACAGTCAAGATCAGTTTCAGAGCTTTCCTCTCAATATGACTTAGACTTTGGTTCAATTGCCTTAAATTTTGTGCTCATTCTTTGCTCACTGTCTGTAAGGCTGATTATAACATAAAATATACTCAAGACTACAGTTCTTTCTGGTGTTATAAGGGTGTCATCAGCAAAGTCTATGATGTTTTAAATTCCAAACTCAGTGTTATTTTTCTAGATGATGACCATTCATTAATAAACTTGCATCTCATGTATGTTATATATGATTTCTGCCTGGACATTCTGGTCTAGCTCAGTGTTTTACATTCACAGTCCCACAGAAACACACAGTCCCAAAGAAACACACAGACGCTTTCATTAATTTTATGCTTATTAACCTAGGGCCAGGCATATAACTTTCTAACTCCACCTAAACTCAACCCATCTTTTTCGGCTATGCATGTAGCTCAGTACCACTTCTCAGAGCAACATTTCAGCTTCTTTCCTCTGTGTCTGTTCCTAGTCTGTCTGTGGAGGCTCTCTCTGCAGCTCTCTGGCATCTGTCTCTGTTCTTTCTGTTTCTTTCTGTACTCAGTTTTCTTAGCCTGGTAGCCCTGCCCACACTTCATGTCTGCCTTTTGGCCAATTTCCTTTTATTAAATTCTTAAGTGGGACAAATATTTACATTACCAGCATAATCAAACTACACATACACTCTATTAATTTCTTTTCATGATAGTGATAATATTTTGCTATAAAGTTATTGAATGTATACCCCAGATTGCCTCATAAGGCATTATGTTATGCGTGCCTTGGCAACTGGTTTGAGCCCATTTCCTGTACCCTATGGGCCTGTTCTACTACATATTTCTGTTATTTATGGCTGTTGGAAGGGGTGCTTATAAGAAAGCATATGAAATGCCATTATCTGGCACATAAAAATTATTAAGAGTCATATGTAGTATGTTGTTGCTTAAGCTGCTTCTTGCCTATTTCATGGGCATGATTCTCTTGTTTTGAACTAATAGTATTATAAGGTTTTGTCAATAGATGGGTTATGCCTGTTAAAAACTGTATTACTATCTCTTCTTCAGATCAGAGTTACCATGTGAAACATATATACTCAAAGAAACTCTATGAAGATTATAAAATGTGACATTAAGGGAGGTTCCAAGAAATCAAGGTTATGCACAATTAAGGGATATATTTTTGTAGAATGGAGTAGTAATTCAGTGGAGTTCGCATGAAATGAAAGAAGCCTTGGCCTCTATCCTAAATCAGACATGATGATTCACACCTGCAATCCCAGTACTTGGAAAGTACAGGCAGGAATATCACAAGCCCAAGGTTACTGACAGTTGAAGACATCTTGGTCTACATGAGAACCTGACTAAATTTTTTTGCTTTTGATTTTTTCCTTGGTTTATCAAGAATTACAATAATATTAAATGAAATGTGTTATCCATATAATGACCATAAGGCAACCTGTATAATGAAAGTGACAAGGGGACAAGGATTTGGAGGATTTAAGTCCCTGGAGATAGTATACATTTATATTAAAAACTTACCCTGAAACTGAGGATATGGATCAGTAGACAAGTGTCTGCTGTACTGCCATGAATACCTGAGTTCAGATACCATAGTGGTTGAGTAGGGAGACAGGTTTAACTTAGAGGTTCACTATGTAAACAGCTTAGCCAAATAGAGAGGCCAAGGTCAAGTGCAAGACCTGCCATAAATGAAGATTTTTCTCCTGCCTTTCTGCTTCTCAATAAACACTCAGAGGCTTTACAGTAATGAGAAATATTTGCCAATTGCCCAGATTTATACTAATTAGTTTTTACATTTAAGTTAACACATTTTTATTAATCTTTGTATTGCTGCATGGCCCATGGCTCTGGCATTGTGCTACTTTGTTGGCTACTGGCATCTGCCCTTATTCATTTGCATCTTTAGTTTGAATGTACCTCCTATTCTTAATCTGCATGGTTATTGGTCAAAGCAGCTTTATTGAGAACAAAGCATAGAGAAGGAACATCCCATAGCACCCTGTGTCTAAAAGATAAATGTAGGGCAAATAAACACTCCAAATGTTAACATCTACCCGTCTAAGGTATGCTCAAAAAAGTAAACAGAAAGCACACACACACACACACACACACACACACACACACACGAGAGAGAGAGAGAGAGAGAGAGAGAGAGAGAGAGAGAGATTGCATTGAGCTTGCATTTAAGTGAAATGTTGCATTTAAGTAAATGCAAGCTATGTGTCTTTGTCTCTCTCTCTTTCTCTGATGCTCTCTTTCTCTCTCTTTCTGTCTGTTTCTCTCTTTTTCCTCTATCTCTCTCTCACCCTTCACACATGATATTGTGCTATGGCAAATTCAATACATACGCAATATGCACATATGTATGTACAGATAACCAATAGTTCTATTTTTAATAACCCATTTATAATACTGAGCAATTATACTTCTCCCATAATAAATAAAATGCCTAATTTTTTAAAATGTTTTCCAGACTTCCAGGATTTCTCACTGTTATATTCTTTAGCTGCCCACTGACCGTTACAGTGTTACTGGCCCAATGTAATCATGATCATTATATTATCACCATGCATCAAAACACACAATTTGTCCCACATTTAAATCATATTAAGTATAAAAATTCTCTTCAAACCTTAAGCCTACCACTGAAGGATGCAATGAAAATTAGAAAAAAAAAAAGACACCCACATGCAAGTTTCAAAACAAAACCAAAAAAAAAAAAAAAAAAAAAAAACCAAACCAACATCAAAAAACAAATCTGAGCCCTTTTCTGTAATCTTTCCATATAACTCCAATGTCAGGGTTGTGAACATAATATTTTGTTTTGTTTTTTGTTTGTTCGTTTGTTTTACTTTAAGTGACATTTCATTCACTAAGGACATTATTTTTACAGATGGTCTTGTTCTGGTGGCACTTTTGGTGACAACTTTGCCCGGTTAACTGTAAGATCTCTAGCCATGACTCCTGGAGTATCACTGAGGGCATTGCATTACCCTGACTTGGCTGAATAAAATTCCCTAGATTCCATGGGTCACTGTGTACTTAGGATGGTGTTCCAGAAACCAGAATCCTTGAACCTAAAAAACAACACAGTACAAAATGAACATTTGTAATTAAAGGAGTTTGGATAAAAAGAAATGTGGATATATTTCTTTTTTTTTTTTATTTTGTATTTATTAAAAAAAAACACAGTAAAAAGAATTTAAAATGTGGAAGAGTTAACAATAGCTATATAGAGGATAAGAATGATAAGCATGGCTTATCAAGGGTAGACATACAAATAAGATTGCTACACCTATATTTTCTTTGTGTTCATCTTTCCCTCTGAATTTTTTTTTTTCCATCCCTGTATATCCTTAT
>PVIH01024526.1:0-22565 GCA_004025045.1 Sigmodon hispidus | reverse complement strand
GAATCATCCAGGACTACAAATCCCAGAATTTTTCTGAAATACCAGGGCAACAATTAGCAGTATGTTTGAAGACTACAAATCCTATCACTAAAAAACAATAACCAACAAATCAGTCATAAACCACTAAACCTAACTGAGTAACCCTTCCTACTAAAAATCCTAACCAACTAACCAACCTTAAACCCTAACCTTAACAATGTTAACCCTAACCCTAACCCTAAACATAAACCAAACCCTAAACCTAACCCAAATCCTAACCCTAATCTTAACCCTAAACTACTAATCAACCCTAACTCACTAAGCAGCCAAAAAGAAGTAAGGTAACTGGCAAGGGAGTCTATTAGAGACATGATGGGTAAATTGTGAGGGCATCTATTACAGACATTAGAGTTATTTAGGAGGGCTACTATTAGAGACATGATGGTAAATTGTGAGGGCACCTATTAGAGACATTATGGTAAAGTGCAAGGGCCTCTATTAAATCCTAGAATACTCCAGGACTACAAAACCAAGAATCCTCCAGTACTACAAATCCCATAATCATCCAGGAGTATAAGTCCCAGAAACCTCCAGGATAAAAAAATCCCAAAATTTTCCCAGACAACAACTCCCAGACTTCTTAAGGCCTAAAATCCCAGAATCCTCCATGGATAATTATCCCAGAATCCTCTAGAGATTTCAATCCCATAATCCTCCAAGACTGCAAATCCCAGAATTCTTCATGGCTAAATAACCCACAATCTTCCATTGCAATTAATCACAGAATCCTCCAGGGGTATAATTCCCATAATTCTACTTGTTTTCAAATCTCATAATTCTCAAGGTCTATTAATCCCAGAATTTTCCAGGACTACAAATCCCAGGATCTTTAGGGGTACATCCTAGACTCCTTATGGACTACAACCCAGAATCTTACCAGTATATATGTCCCATAATCCGCCAGAGTTACAATTCCCAGTATCTTATTTGAGTACAAATTATAAAATTCTCCAAGACCACAAATACCAGAATTTCCCAAGGCTAAAATTCCCAGAGTTTATTGGGGCTAAAAATCCCAGAGACATTCAGGACTTCAAATCCCAGAATACTCCAGGGATAAAAATCCCAGAATTCTCCAGGACTACAAATACCAGAATCCTCCAGGGCTACAAATCCCACAATCACTCAGGACAACAATTCCCAGAATCCTCCACAGCCACAAATTTCAAAACTTTTCAGGATAACAAATCCAGGAATCCTCCATGAGTAATATTCTCAGAATCCTCCAGGGCTAAAAATCACAGAATCCTTCTGGACTACAAATCACAAAATACTCCAGCACTACAAATCCCATAATCTTCCAGGGGTTCAATTCCCAGAATCCTCCATGGCTAAAAGTTCTATGATTCTCCAGGACAACAAATCCCAGAATTCTTCTCAGCTACAATACCAAGAATCATCCAGGGCTGCAAATTGAAGAATCCTCCAGAATTACAAATCTCAGAATCCTCCACAGTAACAAATCTCAGTATCATCCAGATGATTCTGTTCCAGGATGACAATTCACTGTATTCTACTGTGCTTTATATCCCAGGATCCTCCCAGACTAAAATTCTCAGAATCTTCCAGGACTACAGATCCCAGAATAATCCAAAACTTAATATCCTAGAATCCTACAGCTATACAAATCCCAAAATCTGCCACAGGTTGAAATCCCAGAATCCTCTAAGGCTAAAAATCACAGAATCCTCTAGAGCAAAAATTCCCAGAATCCTCAAGGCCTTCAAATATCAGGATCCTACTCATCTAAAAATCCCATCATCTTCCAGAACTACAAATCTATAATCCTACATAATCCTGTGGTGGTACAAATCCCAGAATCCTTTAGTGTTACAAATTTCAAAATCTTCTGGAACTAAAAATCCCATAATCTTTCATGGTCTGAAATCCAAGAATCCACAAGGACTTTGAAACAGAGCATAGTGCAAAACTACAATTCCCAGAATTCTCCAGGTCAACAGGGAATTGTAGTAATGGAAGATTATGAGATTTATTTCTGAAGAGGATTCTAGAATTTGTACCTGTGCAGAATTGTGGGAATGTTAGTCCTGGAGTATCCTAGGATTTACAGCCCTGGAAGATTTTGGGATTTGTAGTCCTGGACGATTCTGTGATTTTCAGTGCTGGAAAATTCCATGATTTGTTGCCAATTTGCTTCTCGATATTGTAGCTTTGGAAAATTTCAGGATTTTTAGCCTAGAAGTATTCTGGGAATTGTAGTTTAGGGAGATCCTGGGTTATGTAATCCTGGAGGAATGTAGTATTTGTAGGCCTGGAGAATTCTGGGATGTGTATCACAGTAGAATTTTCAGAGTTACAGTCCTTGAATATTACCAGATTTGTTTACAAAGAGAATTCTGGGATTTGTATTCTTACAGGAATCTGATAAATTGTGAGGGCATGTATAAGAGATATTACAGTAAAATGTGGGCATGCCTATTATAGACACAAGATATTTCTGGGTCATGGGGTCACAGGAGGATAAATAGAGGGGCATAATTTGGGCTAGGAAACCCTGTACTGCACAGACTCTATTTGGGACACATGTTTGATATATGGGATGGGTGTTCACAGGACATTTATTAGAGACATTATGGTAAAGTGTGAGTATGTCTATAAGAGACATTTTGGTAAATTGGGTGGGCATCTATTAAAGACATTATGGTAAAATTCAGGGGCATCTATTAGACACATTATGGTAAATTGTGAGCACAGCTATTAGAGACATTATGGTAAAGTGCAGTGGGATTTTATTAGACACATTACAGTAAATTGAGATTGTTTTTATTATATTCATTAAGGTAAGTAGCATGCGTGTCTATTAGTGACATTATAATAAAATGCCAGGGCATCTATTAGAAACATTACAGTAAGGTGTGAGGGCAACTATTATAAACATTATGGTAGAGTTTGAATGTGTCAATTAGAGACCTTACCTTAAGTTTTCTGTGTGTCTATTAGTTACATTATGGATATTTGTGAGTGTGTCTATTAGAGACATTACGTTAAGGTGCTTGGACATCTATTAAAGAAATTACGGTAAAGGGTAAGGACGTATATTAGAGACATTACGGTCCTTTGCAATGGTGTCTCTTACACATTACACTAAAGTGTGAGTGCATCTATGTGAGACATTTAAGTGTGAGGGGTGTGAGGGCGTCTATTAGAGACCTTACAGTAAAGTGCAAGGCCGTCTATTAGAGACATTATGGTAAAGTGCCAGGGCTTCAATTGGAGACATAACAGTGAAGTGTGAGGATGTATATTACAGACATTATGGTAATTTGTGAGGGCATACATTAGAGACATAACGGTAAAGTGCAAAGCAACTATTAGAGATATTGCGGTAAATTGTGAGAGCGAGTATTAGAGATATTACAGTAATTTTGTGAGAATGCCCATTGGAGACATTATGATAAATTGCTAGGGTTTCTATAAGGGACATTACAGTAAACTGTGAGGGTGTCTATTACAGACATTATGGTAAATCCCAGAATCCTTCAGTCCTAAAAAGGCCAGAATCCTCTAGAACTGCAAATATTAGAATCCTTCAGGACTACAAATTCTAGGATCTTCAAGGACTACAAATCCCAGAATTCTACAAGCCAACAATTTCCAGAATCCTTCAGGACTGCAAGTCCCAGGATCCTCCAGGGGTTTTTTGTCCCAGAATACCCCAGGACTAAAAATTTCACAATACTATAGGACAACAAATCTTATGATCATCCAGGACTACAATTCCCAGAAACCTCCACTGCTTCACATCCCAGAATCCTCCAGGGCTTAAAAATCGCAGAAACTTCCAGTACTACAAATCCCAGAATCTTTGAGGTCTACAAACTTCAAAATCCTCCAGTACTGCAAATACGACAATGCTCTGGGGTTACAAATCCCAGAATTGTCAAGGACTACAAATCCCAGAATCCCTCACGGGTACAAATCCTATAATCTTCCAAGACCGCCAATCCCAGAATCCTCCAGTTGTACAAAATCCACTTTGTAGCTAAGGAGAACTATAGGATTTTTTGTCCTGGAGGATCCTGGGTATTGTAGCCCTGCAGGATTCTGTGAATTGTAGTCCTGGATTATCCTGAGATTTGTAGTCCTGTAGGATTCTGGGTATTGTAGTCCTGGAGGATTCTGGGTATTGTAGTCCTGATACATTATGGAATATCTATTCTGGGAAATTCTGGGATTTGTAGCCCCTACAGGACTCTCGAATTTGTAGTCCTGAAGAATTCTGGGATTCTGAGCCCTGGAGGATTCTGTGAATTGTAGTCCTGGATTATCCTGGGATTTGTAGTCCTGGAGGATTGTGGAATATGTAGACCTAGAATATCTGGGATTTTTAGTTCTGGAGGTTTCTGGAATTTGTAGCCCTCGAGGATTCTGGGATATTAGCCCGGGAATACCATGGGATATGCAGTCCTGGAGGATTGTGGGATTTGTAGTCCTGGATAATTCTAGGATTTGTAGTCCTGGAGGAACCTCAGATATGTAGTCCTGGAGGATTGTAGTATTTTTAGTCCTGGAGGATCCTGGGATTTGTCCCCGAAGGGAATTCTGGGTTTTGTACCCGTGCAGGAGGAGGGATTTGTAGCCCTGGAAGATGTTGGAATTGTAGTCCTAGAGGATTATGGGATTTGAAGTACTGGAGGATTCTGGGTATTGTAGTCCTGATACATTATCTGATATGTAGTGCAGAGGTTTCTGGGATTTGTAGCTTTGCAGAATTCTGGAATTTGTTCCCTTGAGGATTATGGAATTTGTATCCATGGAGGATTCTGGGATTTGTAGCCCTGGAGGATTGTGGGAGTTGTAGCCCTTAGGATTGTGGGACTTGTAGCCCTGGAGGATTCTGGGATTTGTAGTCCTGGAGAATTCTGGGAGTTGTAACCCTGAAGGATTCTGAATTGATCCCTGGATGCTTCATTTTGTTGCAGTTCTGAAGGATTATGTCATTTGTATTTTGCCAGAATTTTGGGAATTTTATTCCTGGAGGATCCTGGGATTTGTAGACCTTGAGGATTGTGGGATTTGTAGTCCTGGAGATATCTCGATTTTGTACTACTGGAGGATTCTGGGATATTTAGCTCTGGAAGAATGTGGGATTTTTAGGCTTGGAGGATCCTTGGATTTTTAGTTCTAGATAATTCTGAGATTTGTCGCTCTAGAAGATTCTGTAATTATTATCTCTGGAGGATTCTGGGATTTGTAGTCCTTTAGGATTGTGAAAATTCTACTCTTGGAGGATTATGGGATTCTACAAAGAGGATTCTGGGATTTGAACCTGCACTGGAGTCTGGGAATTTTAGTCCTGGAGGATTCTGGGCTTTGTAGTCCTGGAAAATTCTGAGAATTGCAGTCTTGGAGGAATTCTGGATTAGTAGCCCTGTAGGATTGTGGGATTTGTAGTCCTGGAGGATTCTAGGATTTGTAGTCTTGGATGATCCTAGGTTATGAACTCCTGGAGGATTCTGGGATTGGTAGCCCTGGAGAATTTTGGGATTTTGAGCCCTGAAGTATTCTGGGATTTGTAGTCCTTGAGGATTCTGGGAATTGTACTTTTGGAGGATCATGGGATATGTAGGCCTGGAGGATTCTGGACTGTAGTCCATAAAGAGTGTAGGATGTAGCCCTACAGGATCCTGGGATTTGTAGTCCTGGAGGATTCTGGACTGTAGTCCATAAGGAGTGTAGGATGTAGCCCTACAGGATCCTGGGATTTGTAGCCCTTGAGGATTCTGGGAAATGTAGTTTTGGAGGATCATGGGATATGTAGGCCTGGAGGATTCTGGGTTGTAGTCCATAAGGAGTCTAGGATGTAGCCCTACAGGATCCTGGGATTTGTAGTCCTGAAATCCTGGAATTTGTAGATTTCCAGGATTGTGGAATTAGTAGCTCTAGAGGATTATGGGATTTTGAAGACCTGGTAGATTTATAAGAATTTTAGCCCTGGAGAATTCTGTGATTAATTGCAATGGAGGATTATGAGTTTTTTACCCATGAGGAATTCTGGGATTTGTAGCCAGGAAGAATTATGGGATTTTTAGTCTTGGAGGATCCTGAGATTTATTAGACGTCATCCTACTTTACCATAATGCCTATAATACATCCTTCACACTTTACCGTAATGTCACTTATAGACTCTCTGGCAATGTAATATAATGTCTCTAATAAACGCCTTCACGATTTACCATAATGTCTCTAATTGACACCCTCACAATTTACTATAATGTCTCTAATAGATGCCTTTGCAATTGACCGTGTTTCCAATAGACTCCCTCACAACTTACCATAATGTCTCTAATAGAAGCCCTCATACTTTACTGTAATGATTCTGATAAATGCTCACGCCCTTTACCATAATTTCTCTAACTGACGCACACACAAATTTCTCTAATGTCTCTGATTGATGCCCTTGCAATTTACCATGATGTCTTTAATAGATGCCCTCAATTTTTACCATAATGTTTCTAATAAACCCCCTCTAAATTATCGTAATGTCTGTAATAGACACCCTCACAATTTACCATCATGTCTCTAATAGACTCCCTTGCCTGTTACCTTAGTAGTTTATGGCTAGTTAGTGAGTTAGGGCTGATTAGTTGTTTAGGGTTAGGGTTAGGGTTAGAGTTAGGGTCTAAGGTTGGTTAGTTGGTTAGGATTGTTAGTAGTAAGGGTTCCTCGGTTAGGGTTAGTGGTTTATGGCTGGTTAGTTGGTTATTGTTTTTTAGTGATAGGATTTGTAGTCCTAAATAATACTGGTAATTGTTGAACTGGAGAATTCTGGGATTTGTTGTACTGGAGGATTCTTAGAATTTTAGCCTAGGAGAATCCTGCGAATTGTAGGCTTTAAGGATATAGAATTTGTAGCACTGGAGGATTCTGGGATGTGAACCCGTGGAGGATTTTGGGACTTGTAGTACTGGAAGATTCTGGGATTTGTAGCCCTTGAAAAATCTGGTATTAGTAGTCATGGAGGGTACTGGGAATTTTAGTCCTGCAGGATTCTGGGATTGAAACTCTAAAGGATTATGGGAGTTGTAGTTTTGGAAAATTCTGTGATTTGTTGCCAGTTTGCTTCTGGGATTTGTAGTCATGTAAAGTTTTGGGATTTGTAGTCCAGGAGAATCTGGAATTTGTCACCATTTGGATTCTGGGTTATGTCTTCCAGGAAATTTCTGGGATTTGTATCCATGCAGGAGTTTGGGAATTTTAGTCCTGGAGGATTTGGGGATTCTTTGCCATTTTGCATCTGGAAGATTATTGGATTTGTAGACCTTGAGGATTGTGTAATTTGTAGTCCAGAAGTATTCTGGGAATTGCAGTCCAGGAGGATTATGGGATTTGTAGTACTGGAGGATTCTGGGAGTTGTAGTCCTGCAAAATTTTGTGATTTGTGTCCATTTTGATTCTCTGCTTTTTTGTCCTGGAAGATTCTGTGATTTGTAGCCCAGAGTATTCTGGGAATTAAAGTCTGGGAGGTTTCTTGGACATCTAAACCTGGAGGATTCTGGGAATTGTAGTTCTACACTATCCTGGGTTTTGCAGTTCTGAAGGATTCTGATATTTCATGCCTTGAAAGATTATGTGATTTGTAGTCCTGGAAGATTTGGGGATTTGTAGTCCTGGAGGATTCTGGGATTTGTAGTCATAGAGGATAATGGGATTTGTCTCCAAAGAGGATTCGGGGATTTGTACCTGTGCAGGAATATAGGAATTTTAGTCCAGAGGATTTAGTGAATTGTAGTCATGGAGGATTATGGGATTTGTAGTCTTGAAGGATTTGGGGATTTTTAACCTGGATGATTCTGGGATTTGTACTTCTGAAGGATCATGGGATTTGTTGACCTGGAAGACTCTGGGTTGTAGTCAATAAGGAGTCTAGGATGGAGCCCTAAAGGATCCTGGGATTTGTAGTCCAGGAGGATTCTGAGATTTGATGACTCAGAGGATTCTGGAAAATACCATAATGTCTCTAATATATGCCCTCACAATTTACCGTAATGTTTATAATAGACAGCCATACATTACCATATTGTCTTTAACAGACGAATATGAAATTTACCGGAATGTATCTAATAAACATGCACTCAAATTACTGTAATGGCTTCTATACACTCCTTCACACTTTACCGTAATGTCGCTAACAGACATCCTCACAATTTACCTTAATGCCTCTAATATATGCCTTCGATTTTATCATAATGTTTCTATTTGACAAACTCCCAATTTACTGTAATATCTTTAATACTAGCCTTTACATTTTACCATAATATCTTTAATAGATGCCCTTCCACTTTACTGTAATATCTCTAATAGATGCCATTGCAATTTACTGTAATGTCTCTAGTAGATGCCCTTGTATTTATTCATAATATAACTAATAGATGCCCTTGCTCTTTAACATAATGTCTCTAATAGACATGCTCACAAATTACCATAATGTGTCCTACAGATGCTTTCGCACTTTACCATAATGACTCTGATATACGCCCTTGACTTTACCATAATGTTTCTAATAGACACCCTCACAATTTACATTAATGTCTCTAGTAGAGGTGTTCACAATTTACCGATGTGTCTTCAGTACACGCACTCGCAATTTACAATAATGTCTGTAATAGACGCATTTGAAGTTTACTACAATGTCTACAATAGATGCCCTGGCACTTTACTGTAATGTCTCTAATAGACACAATTACAATTTACCACAATATCTCTAATAGACGCCCTAGCAACTTACCATAATATCTATAATAGAAGCAATCTCAATTGACCATAATGTCACTAATAGACACCCTGGCATGTACCATAATGTCTCTAGTGGACACTCACCCATTTACTGAAATGTCTCTAATAGTCACTTTGGGAATTTACCATAATGGCTATAATAGACACCCTCACAATTTACCGTAATATCCCTAGTAGACGCCTTTGCATTTTACTGTTCTGTTTACAATGGATGCCCAGGCATTACTGTAATGACTCTAATAGACACCCTAACAAATAACTTTGATGTCTCTGATAGATGCCCTTGCAATTTACTGTAAAGTCTCCAATAGACGCCCTTGCTTTTTATTGTAAAATAACTATTAACCGCCCTGAACTTTACAGTAATGTTTCTAATAGATGTGTTCACAATTTACCGTAATGTCTCTAAAGGACATGCTTGCAATATTTTGTAAAGTCTCTAATAAATGTTCTTGCACTTTCCCATAATGTCTTTAAGAGAAGCCCTCAAACTTTACCATTATGTCTCCAATAGATGCCCTTGCAACTTACCATGATGTCTAAAATAGAAGCAATTTCAATTTATCATAATGTCTCTAATAGATGCCCTTGCACTTTTTCATAATGCCTCTAGTAGACACCAGTGGAGGGTGTCTTTGAGGATTTTGGGATTTGTAGTACTAGAGGAATTTGTGATTTGTAGTGCAATAGAATTCTGGCAATTGCAGTATTGGGGATTAGGGTTAGGGTTAGGGTTCAGATTTCTTTCTGAAGAGAATTCTGGGATTTGTACCAATGCAGGAGTATGGGAATTATAGTCATCAAGAATTCTCGATCCTTAGCCCTTGAGGATCCTGTGAATTGTAGTCCTTGGGGAATCATGGGATTTGTAGTCTTCAAAAGATTCTGGGATTTATACCCGTGAATAATTCTGAGATTTATAATCCTAGAGGATTCTGAGATTTGTAGTTCCAGAGGATTTTTGGATTTGTAGTCCTGGTTGTTCATGGGATTTATAGCCCTGAAGATTTTCTGGATTTGTAGTTCCAAAGGATTTGGGATTTGTAGCCCTGGAGTATTCTGGGATTTGAACCCCTAATGGATCCTGGGGCTTGCAGTCCTGAAAGTTCTGAAAATTATAGCTCTGGATGACTCTGTAATTTGATGTAATGGAGGGTTTTGGGATTTGTAGCCTTGAAAAACTGGTATTTGTAGCCCTGGAATATTCTGGGAATTGTAGTCCCATAAGATTTTGGGATTTGTAGTCTTGGAGGATTCAGGGATGTGTAGCCCAGAATTATTCTGAGAATTGCAGTCTGTGAGGATTCTGGAAATTGTAGTCCTGCACAGAGCTAGGTTTTGTAGTCCTGGAGGATTCTGATATTTCTGGCCTTGAAAGCTTATGGGATTTTTTGCCCTGGGATATTCCAGGAATTGAATTCCTGTAAGATTTTGGATTAGTAGCCCTGGAATGTTCTGAGATTTGAACCCTGGAGGATTATGGGATTTGTAGTACATGAAAATTCTGTTATTTGTAGTCCTTGAATATACTGTGATTTTTTTTTTTGCCATTTTGCTTCTGGGATTTGTATGCCTAGAGGATTCTGGGATATATACCATTGGAAGATTTTTGGAATTGTTGCCTAGGAAAATTCTGGAAACAGTGCAGGACTTTGGAAATTGTAGTCCTGAAAGGTTCTGGATTTGTACTCATGGATAATACTGGTAATTGTTGCCTGGAGATTTCTGGGATTTGTAGGTCTGGAAGATCCTATGATTTGTAGTCCTGAAGGATTATGGGATTTATAAGTCTAGAGGATTCTGGGATTTGTAGCCCCTAAGGATTCTGGGATTTACCATATTGTCGGTAATAGATGCCTTCTCAGTTTACTGTAACGGCTCTTATAGATCCCTCCCAATTTACCATAATGTCTCTAATGGGCATTTTCCCAAATTTCCTGTAATATCTCTAATACACACTCTCACATTTTACCTTATTGTTTCTAATAGAGGCCTTTGCAATTTACCATAATGTCTCTAATACACGACCTCACAAACTACCATAATGTCTGTAATTTATGTCCTCAAACTTTGCCATAATGTCTCCAAATGACACTCTGCTCTTTATCGTAATGTCTCAAATTGATGCCCTCACACTTTACTGTGATGTCTCACATAGATGCCCTCCCACTGTAGTGTAATGTGTAAGAGACGCCATCGCAAATGACCATCAATTCTCTAATAGATGTCATTGCACTTTACTGTAATTTCTTTAATAAATGTCCACACTCCTTACCATATTGTCTAAAATAGGCACACTCACATATAACGATAATGAAACTAAGTGCCATGCTGGAAACTTACCATAAGGTCACTAATAGATGCCCTCTCACTTTACCATAGTGTTGATAATAGTTACCCTAGCACCTTACCATAATGTCTCTAATAGATGTTCTTGCTTTTTATTGTAATGTCTATAATAGATGCCTTTGCAAATTACCTTAGTGTGTATAATAGAAACAATCTCAATTTACCACAATGTGTCTAATAGAAGGCCCCACACTTTACCATAATGTTTCTAATAGATGTACACACATATTATAATAATGTATCTAATAGACAACCCCATGTTTTACCATAATGTCTTTAATAGATGCCTTTACACTTTACCATAATTTCTCTCATAAACATCCTGTCAACACACATCCTGTACATCAAACATATACCCCTAACAGAGACTGTGCAGTATGGTGTTTGCCAGCCCAAATGACGTCACTCCCATGATCCTGCCATGACCCTGTGCCCCAGAATTACCTTGAATCTCTAATAGATGTCCCTGCATTTTACCATAATATCTCTAATAGATGCCCTCACATTTTATCAGACTCCTGCAAGAGTACAAATACCAGAATCCTCTTCATAAACAAATCCCATAATATCCAAGGATTATAATTCTGAGAATTCTACTGCACTACACATCACAGAATTCTCCAGGCCTACAAATCCTACATTATTCCAGGGTTATATACCCAAGGATCCTCCCAAACTACAATTTCGAGAATATTTCTGGGCTAAAAGTCCCAGAACTTTCCAGGGCTACAAATTCAAGAAGCAAAATGACAACAAATCACATAATTTTCTAAGACTACAATTCCCAGAAACCTCCAAGACTAAAAATACCAGAATCCTTCATGACTACTAATCCCACAACCTTCCAGGGCTTCAAATCCCAGGTTTCTCCAGGACTAAGATTCCCAGAATGCTGCATGGGTACAAATCATAGAATCATCTTTGGAAACAAATCCCACAATCTTCCAGGACTACAATTCTCTGAATTATTTTCTTCTACAAATCCCAGAAATTTCCAGGGCTACAAATCCCAAAATGTTTCAGGACTACAAATCCCATAATCTTTCAAGACCTGAAATATCAGAATCTTCCAGGACTACAAAACGCAGGGTTGTACAGAACTATAATTCCCAGAATGCTGAAGAGCTACAAATCATAGAATTTTCCATAGCTACAAATCTCAGAATCATACACGTGTAGAAATCCCAGAACCCAAATGGCGACAGATCCATGATCCTTCATGACTACAAATCCCAGAATCATCCAGGACTAAAATTCCCATAATGTTTCATTGCTACAAATCCTAGATTTTTTCAGTACTAAATATCTCATAATCCACGTGTTCAAATTCCAGAATCCTCCAGGGCTGAATATCCTAATTTCCTCCCAGAATACAATTCCCAGAATTCTACTGTGCAACAAATCCCAGAATCTTCCAGGACTACAAATCCCAGAAGCCAAAAGGCTACAAATAACAGAATTATTTAAAACTACAAATTCCAGACTCCTCCAGTACTGCAAATATAAGAATCCTCCAGTAATACTAATACAAGGATCCTGCAGGACTAAAAATACCACAGTCCTCCAGTGCTTCATATCTGAGGATACTCCAGGATTACAAATATCAGAATTATCTAGGACTACAAATCCCACATTCCTTCAGAACTACATGTCTTATGTTCTTCCAGGGCTAAATATCCCAGAATGCTCGATGACTAAAAATTCCAGAAAACTCCAGAACTAAAAATCCCTGATTCTTCCTGGATTACAAATCTCACAATCCTCCAGGACTACAATTGACAGAATCCTCCAGGACTAAAATTTCCATAATCTTCTATGGCTAAATCCCAGAATACTCTAGGATGACATATCCCAGAGTCCTATAGGACTACAAATCCCATAATCCTCTAGGGATACCAAATTCATAATCCTCAAGGACTACAAATTCCAGGATTCTAAGTAGGGCTACATATCCCAGAATTCTCCAGACTACATATCCCATAATGTATCAGGACTACAATACCAAAATCCTCCAGAACTAAAATACCCAGAATCCTCCACAGGTACACATCTCAGAATCCTTCCAGGCTAAAAATCCCAGAATCTTCCAGGGCTACATATCACAGGATCCTCCAGGACAAAAATTCCCAGAATTCTCCTGTACTGAAAAGAGGTTTCTGGGATTTTTATCCCTGGAGAACTGTGAGATTTTTAGGCCTGGAAGATTATTGCCTTCATGGAGACAAAAGATTCTGGAATGCCACCATTTACCTGCTGGTATTTCTTCTCCGGGAGGATTGTGGGATTTGTAGTTCTGCAGGATTCTGGGAATTGAAGTCCTGGAAGGTGCTAGAATTTGTAGTACTGGAGGATACTGGTAATTGTTGCACATTAGGATTCTGGGATTTGTAGTCCTCAAAGTATCTGCAGTATTAAGTTCTGGAGGTTTCTGGGAATTGTAGCCCTAGATGAAAATAAGATTTGTTGCCCTGGAGGATTGTAAAATTTTTAGTCCTGGAGTATTCTGGGACTTGACCTCCTGGAGGATCCTGAGACTTGTAGTCCTGAAGGATTCTGGCATTTGTATCCCAGGTGGATTCTGGGATTTGTAGTCCGGGAAGGTTCTAGGATTTGTAGTCCTGGATAATACTGGTAATTGTTTCCCAGTAGGATTCTGGTAATTGTTCACCAGTAGGATTCTGGGATTTGTAACCCTGGAGGATTCTGTGATTTGTAGTCCTGAAGGATTCGGCTTTTTTTAGGCCTGAAGGATTGTGTGTTTTGTAGTCCTGTAAGATTGTGGGATTTGTAGGAATGAAGGATTGGTAGAAATGTAGCTCTGGACATTTCTGGGTATTGTATTCCTCTAAAATCATAGTATTCATAGTACTGGAACTTTCTGGGATGTTAACCAATGGAGGATTATGGGATTTGTAGTACTCGAAGATTCTGAGTTTGTAGTGCTGGAAAATTCTGAAATTTGTAGCCCTGATGATTTGTGGGAATTGTAGTACTGAAGGATCCTGGGATATTTAGTCCTGGAGGATTGTGGGATTTTTGGTTCTGGAGGATTATGCAATTTTTAGCCCTAGAGGAGTCTGGGATTTGAAGCTCTGGAAGATTGTGGGATTTTTAGCCCTGGAAGATCCTGGATTCTTGTCATTTGCCTGCTGGGATTTGTTCCCCTGGATGATTGTGTGATTTGTAGCTCTGGAGGATTCTGGGAACTGTAGTCCTGGAAGGTCCTAGGATTTTTAGTTCTGGATAAAACTGGTAATTGTTGCCCTCTAGAATTTTGCCATATGTAGCCCAGGAGACTTCTGGGAATTATAGTTCTGGAGAAATAGTATTTGTAGACCTGGAAGATTCTGGGAATTGAACACGTGGAGGTTCATGGGATTTTTAGCCCTAGAGTATTGTGGGATTTATAGCCCTGTAGAATTTTGGGATTTTTACTTCTCAAAAATTCTGTGATTTGTTGCCATTTTGCTTCTGGGATTTGTAGTCCTGGATGATTCTGGGATTTTTAACCCAGCTGAATTCTGGGAATTGTAGTTTTGGAGTTCCTGGAATATGTACCCTGGAGGATTATGGGATTTTATACTCATGGAGGATTCTTGGATTTGTAGTTCTGGATAATTTATACTCTTGGAGATTTCTGGGATTTGTAGCCCTGTAATTTTTTTGAAATTGTAGCCAAGGAGAAATCATGGAATTGTAGTCCTGAAGGATCCTAGAATATATAGCCAAGGAGGATTCTGGGATTTGAACCCCTTAAAGGCTATCGGATTTGGAGTACTAGAAGATTATGTAATTTTAGCCCTGGAGGATTCTAACAGTTGTAGTTCAGGAGGATTCTGGGAATTGTAGTTGTGAAGGTTCTTTGAAGTTGTAGCCCTGGAGTGTTCTGGGATTTGTAGCTCTGGGGGTTTCAGAGAATTGTAGTCCTGGAGGACTCTGGGACTTGTAGTCCTGGAGAATTCTGGGATTTGCAGTCCTGGAGGATTTAGGGATTTGTGGGAATGAAGCCCTGAAGGATTATGCTATACATGGTCCTAAAGCATCCTGGAATTTCATCATTAGATTGCTGGGATTTGTACCTATGTAGGACCCTGGGATATGTAGCCCTGGAGGATTGTGAGAATTGAAGTCCTGGAGGACTTAGGGATTTGTAGTCCTGGAGGATTCTGGGATTTGTTGACTTGGAGAATTCTGAAATTACCATAATGTTTCTATAGGATGCACTGGGACTTTACCGTAATATCACTAATAGTCACACTCATGAATTACCATAGAGTCTCAAATAGATGACCTCAAAATTTACTGTAATGTCTGTAATAGATGTGAATGCAATTTACTATAATGTCTCTAATAAATGCCCTCACTATTTACTGTAACATCTGTAATAGACACACTCCCTTGCTTTTAATCATAATATATCTAATAGATGCTTCTGTAATATACTGCAATGCCTATAAAAGATACCCTGAAAGGTGTGATTGAGGATTCCAGAAATTGTAGCTCAGATAGATTTTGATATTTATAGCACTAGAGGAATCTGTAACTTGTAGCACAATAGAATTCTGGGAATAGTAGTCTAGGTGATTATTGGATTTGTTTCTGAAGAGAATTCTGGGATTTGTGCCAGTGCAGGAACCTGGGAATTTTAGTCCTGGAGAATTCTAGGATCGTTAGACCTTGAGGATTCTGAGAATTTTTAGTCCTGGGGGAACATGGTATTTGTAGTCTTCAAAAGATTCTGGAATTTGAACCCCTAAAATATTCTGATATTTGTAATCCTAGAGGATTCTAGGATTTGTATTCCTGGAGGATTCTGAGAATTATCGTCCTGGAGAGTTTAGAGATTTGTAGTCAAGGAAGATCATGGGATACGTAGCCCTGGAGGATTCCTGGATTTGTAGTTTAAAAGGATTTGGGATTTTTAGCCCTTAAGTATTCTGGGAATTTAAGTCCTAGAGGATTCTGGGATTTGTAGTCCTGGATGATTATAAGATTCATTGCCCTGTAGCATTGTGGGATTTGTATTCATGGAGTATGCTGGGATTTGAACCCCTAAAGGAACCTTGGACTTGCAGTCCTGTAGTATCTGATGATTTTCCCTCTGAATGACTCTGTGATTTGATGTCCTGGAGGGTTCTGGGGTTTGTAGTCTTGGAAAATTCTGGTAATTTAGCCCTGGAGTATTCTGAGAATTGTAGTCCTGGAGGATTAAGTGATTTGTAGCTCTGGAGGATTCTGGGAATTATAGTCTGGGAGAATTTGGGGAATGGTAGTCCTGCACTATGCTGGGTTTTGTAGTCCTGGAGGTTTCTGTTATTTCTGGCCTTGGAAGATTATGGGATTTGTAGCCCTAGAAGATTTTGGGATTGGTAGCCCTGGAGGATTCTTGGATTCTTAGCCCTGGAGGATACTGTGAATTGTAGTTGGAGGATCCTAGGATATGTAGCTCTGGATGATTTTGGTATTTGTAGACCTGGAGGACTCTGGGATTTGTAGTCTTGGAAGGTCATAGGATTTGTTGCTCTTAAGGATTCTGTGATTTGTAGTCCTGGAAAATTTTGGGAATTGTATTTCTGTAAGATCATAGATTTGTAGTAATGGAAGGTTCTGGGATTTGAACCCCTGGAGGATTATGGGATTTGTAGTACTTGAAAATTCTGGTAATTGTAGTCCTGTAAAATACTGTGATTTTTTGCCATTTTGCTTCTGGAATTTGTATGCCTGGAGGATTTTGATAGCCATGGATGACTCTGGGAATTGAAATATTGGAGGCTTCTCAGATTTTAGCCATGGGGAAATCTGGTTATTATATTTCTGGAAAATTCTTGAATTTGTAGTTCTCTAAAATTCTGGGATTTGTAGACCATGAAATTTATAGGATTTGTAGACCTGGACTATTTGAGGATTTGTAGTCCTGGATAATTCTTGGATTTGTACTCTTGCAGGAGTCTGGATATTTTAGTCCTGGAGGATTCTGGGTTTCTTAGCCCTTGAGGATTTTATGGATTGTATTGCTGGAAAATGCTGGGATTTGTAGTCTTGGAGGATTCTGGGATTTTTTGCCCTGGAGTGTTCTGGGATTTTTCATTTTGGTGGATTCTGCAATTTGCATCGCTGGAGGATTCTTGAACTTGTAGCACTAGAGTATACTGAGAATTGTAGTCTTGGAAGATTCTGGGATTGCAGTCCTGGAGGTTTCTGGGAATTGTAGTTCTGAAGGATACTGGGTTATGTAGCACTGGAGGATTGTGAGATTTTTAGACATGGAGGATCCTTTGTTCCATAGTCCTAGAGATTTCTGGCATTTTAGGCCCTGAAATATTATGGGATTTGTAGCTGTGAAGGATTCTAGGAATTGTAGCCATGGAGGATTCTTGGAATTGTAGTCCTAGATGAGTTCCACCAAGGTGTGGCCAATGATGTGGTGGCCTGCTATCAGCGAGGCCAGAAACAGTGGCTCCCAGATCAGAAACAGCATGTACAGAACTGGAGAGTGCTGGAAAGAGTGCTTCCACTGCTAAGGATGCTGGGAAGCCAGAGGATGTGACCGTGATCATTGAGATGAAGCATGTCATCTCCACAGAGCTGAGTGTCACCCTTGTGGGGGGTGGCTCACTGCTCTTCTTCCACATCCTTGCCTCCACTGCACTCTACTACACAGAAGGACAGGCAGTGCCACGAGACACACCACCGCAATCATGATAAAGTGCGAGGGCATTTATTAGAGACATTACAGTAAGGTGCAAAGGCATCTGTTAGAGACATACATCCCAGAATCTGAAATAACAAAAAATCCCAGAATATTCCACGACTACAAATCCCAAAATCCTCCAGGACTACATATCCCAGAAGCAAAATAGCAACAAACTACAGAATTTTTCAGGTCTACAAATCTAGAATAATCCAGTAATACAAGTTCCACAATCCTCCAGGCATATAATCCCAGCAGACAAATGACAACATTACAGTATCCTTCAGAACTATGAATACCATAATCCTCCAGGGCTACAAATTCCAGGGTCCTTCAGGACTACACATTCCAGAGCGCGCCAGTACAACAAATCACATAATCCTGCATAGGTACAAATCCCAGAATTCTCCAGAACTACAAATTCCATGATCCTCTACAACTACAATTCCCAAGATCCTCCAGGACTACAATTCTCAGAAACTGCCAGAATTAAAAAATCCTTGAATCTTTCAGGACTTCAAATCACAGTATCATTTATGGCTAAAATCCTAGAATCCCCCAAAATACAAATTCCAGAATGCTCCAGGGCTACAAATCACAAAACTTTCCAAGACTACAAATTCAAGAAACTGCCAGGAGTAAACATTCCAGAATCCTGCAGGGCTACAAATCTCAAAATCTAGGATCTTACTGGACTACAAATTTCAGGATGCCCCAGAATTACAAATCCCACAATCCCCAAGGACTACAAATCACAGAATTGTCCAGATCTCCAAATCCCAAAGTCTTCCAGGACTGCAAATCCCATAATCCTCCATGATTTCAAATCCCAGAATCCTCCAGGACTACAAAACCTAGGATCTTCCAGGACTAAAAATCCCAGAATTTTCAAGGGCTACAAATCCAAGAATTTTCCAGGACTACATATGCTAGCATCTCCAGGACTATAATTCTGAGATTTCTCCTGTGCTACAAATCCAAGAGTCCTCCAGGGCTAAAAATCTCAGAAACATTCAGGACTAATATTCACAAACCCTTGGGCCAGTTCAAATTCCAGAATCCTCTTTGGACAGAAATCACATAATCCTCTAGGACAACAATTCCCAGATTCCTTGAGGTCTACAAGTCCAAGAACCATAAAAAACTACAAATTTGAGAATCCTCCCAGACTAAAAAGTTTACAAACCTACAGGCCTATATATCTCAGGATTCTTCAGAACTACAATTCCCAGAATACTTCTGGGCTATAAATCTCAGAATCTTCCAGGACTACAAATCCCAGAAGCCAAATGGCAACAAATCACAGAATTTTGCAGAACTATAAATCCCTAAATCCTCCAGTACTACAAATCTCATAATCCTCCCCGAGTTCTAATCCCCAAAACCTTCAGGGCAACAAATCCCAGAATCTTCCAGGACTGCAAACCCCTGAATCCTCCAGGGTAAACATACCAAAATCCTCCAGAACAATGAAACCCAGAAGAAAAATGGCAACAAATCACAGAGTTTTCCAGAACTACATATCCCAGAATCCTCCAGTACTATATATCACATAATCCCCCATGGGTTCAAATCAGAGAACCCTCCAGGGTTACAATTCCTATGATCTTGCAGTAGTACAATTTCCCAAATTCTCCTGTGCTACAGTCCCCAGAATCCTCCAGGGCTACAAATCCCAAAATTATCCAGGTCTACATATCTCAGAATCATCCAGGGCAAAAAAATTTCAGGATCATCCAAGCCTACAAATCCCAGAATCCTCCAGGGATATATATCCCACAATTCTCCAGAAGTACAATTTCCATATTCCTCCATGTTTAAAAATCCCAGCATTCTCCAGGGGTACAAATTTAGATTATAAATGGAGAAAATCCAGTGTTCCCCTAAGGTACAAATTCCAGAATCCTCCAGAGCTACATATGTGAGAATTTTCCAGGACTACAATTCTCAGAATGCACCTGGGCTAAAAATCCCAGAATTCTCCAGGATTAAAATTGCCAGAATCCTCCATTAATATAAATCCCATAACCCTCCACTGGTTCAAATCCCAAAACCCTCCAGGGCTACAAATCCTATTGTCCTTCAGGACTACAAGCCCCAAATTCTCCAGGGCTACAAATTCCACAATATTCCAGGTCTACATATCCTAGTATCCTCCTGAACTACAATTCCCAAATTCTCCTGGGCTAAAATTCCAGTCATCCTCTAGGGCTGCACATCTCAGAATTTTGCAGGGCTAAAAATCTCAGAATCCTTCAGAGCTAAATATCCCAGAATCCTCCTGTGGTACTTCAGGACTACAATACACACAATGCTCCAAGACTACATATTCTAGGACCCTCCAGGGCTAATATTTCCAGATGCCCATGGGCTACAAATCCCCAAATCCTCCAGACTACAAATCCCAGAAATCTCCTGACTACAAATACCAGAATCATACATGGCTACAAATTCCAGAATCTTCTAGGACTATATATCCCAGATTTTCTAAGGATAGAAAACCCAGAATTTTTCAGGGCTACAAGTTTAATGTTCCTCCAGAACTTTACCTCCAATAATCTTCCTGTACTACAAATCCCAGATATTCTAAGGATAGAAAACCCAGAATTCTTCAGGACTACAAGTTCAATGTTCCTCCTGAACTTTACCTCCAATAATCTTCCTGGACTACAAATCCCAGAATACTCCATAAAAATAAATCCCAGAATCCTGCAGTAATACAAATCTCACAATGCACCAGGGTTTCAAATCCCAGTATCCTCCAGGGTGAAAATTACGAGAATCCTCTAGAGCAACAAATTCCAAAATCCTCAAAAACTACACTTCCCAGAATCCTTCAAGGCTACAAATCCCAGAACCCTACAGGACTACAAATTCCAAAGTTTATAAGGTTATAAAACCTAGGTTTCTCCAGGACTACTACTTCCAGAATTCTACTGGGCTATAATTCCAACTATCCTACTAGGCTAAAAATCCCAGAATATTTCAGGACAACAAATACCATAATCCTTCAGGACTACAAATCCCAAGATTTTCCAGGGCTATAATTCACAAAATCATCCAGGACTAAAAATCCCAGAATCCTCCAGTACTACAAATTCCAGGATCCTCCAGGACTATAATGTAGAGAATCCTCCATGGCTATGAATCCCAGAATTCTCCAGGACTACTAATTCCAGAGTCCTGCAGAACAACAAATCCTAGAATTCTCCAGACTACATATTCGATAATGTATGAGGACTACAATACCCAGAATACTCCATAACTAAAATACCAAGAATCCTCCAGGGGTACACATCTCAGAACCTTTCCAGGCTAAAACTCTCAGAATCTTCCTGGGCTACATATCCCTGAATCCTCCAGGACTAAAATTCCCAGACTCCTGCATGAGTACAAATCCCAGAATCCTCTTCATAAACAAATCCCATAATCCTCAAGGACTAGATTTCTCAGAATCATACTGCACTACACATCCCAGAATTTTCCTTGCCTACAAATCCTACAATCCCCCAGGGTTACCTATCCCAGGAACCTCCCAAACTACAATTTCCAGAATTCTTCTAGGCTAACAATGTCAGAATCTTCCAGGACTACAGATCCCAGAAGCAAAATGACAACAAATCACAGAGTTTTGCAGGACTACAAATCCCATATCCCTTCAGGGTTACAGATCCCAGAAACCTCCAGGACTACAATTCCCAGAATTTTACTGGGCTATAATTTCCACAATCCTACAAAGGTACAAATTCCAAAAATCTTCTGGGTTCAAATCCAAGCAGGAAAAGGGTGACATACCAGGATACTTTGTAATATGTCATAATCCTCCAGGGCTACAAATCCCACAATCATCAAGATCTACAAATCACAGAATCCTCCAGGACCACAAATTCCTGAGTCATACTGGACTACAATTCCCAGAAACCTCCAGGGCTAACAATTCCCTGATCCTCCAGGAGTACAATCTCAGAATTCTCCTGAGCTACAATTCCAGAAATCTTTCAGAACTACAAATCCCAGAATCCTCTAGAGCAACAAATCTTAGGATATTCCATGATTTCAAATCCCAGAATCCTTGAGGACTATAAATCCCAAAATTGTTCAGGGATACATATCATAGGTTTCTCCAAGACTACAATTCCCAGAATTTTTAGAGCCACAAATCACAGAATTTTCCAGGACTTCAAACCCCAGAATCTTCCAGGATTATAATTCCCAGAATCTTCCAGGACTAAAAATCACAGACTTGTCCAGGACTACAAATCACAGAATGCTCCAGGACTACAAATCCCAAAAATCTTGAGGACTACAAATCCCAGAATCCTCCAGGACTAATATTCCCAGAATTCTGCACATCTACAAATCCCAGTCTGCTCTTCGGAAAGAAATCCTATAATTTTTCAGGACAACAATTTCCTGAATTCTTTTGTTCTACAAATTCCATAATCCTCCAGGACAACAAATCACAAAATGTTCCAGGACTTCAAATCCCATAATCTTTCAAGGCCTGAAATATCAGAATCCTCCAGGACGACAAAAGAATGGATAGTGCAAAACTACAAATCCCAGAATCCTCCAGGACTACAATGCACAGAATCCTCCAGGGCTAAGAATAACAGCATCCTCCAGGACTACAAATCCCAGAATCCTGCAGAGCTGCAAATTCCAGAATTATCAATAACTACAAATCCTAAAACCATTCTTGGCTACATATCCCATGATCCTGAAAGTC
>PVIH01024525.1:0-22565 GCA_004025045.1 Sigmodon hispidus | reverse complement strand
GGAGAATCTACAACATGTATTATTTACTACATCTACCTTTAACATACTTTGTGCACTTCTAAACACCTAGAAGGACTAGATGTTTCAGATGGGGACATAAGATGTGTCCCCTATATACACAGTAGTGTTGAAACCACACACATGTAACAATGGTTAGATTTCAAAGTGTCTTCTGCTGAGAACATGCGGGTCTCCGACCGGAAGATCTTTTTTAGGTGCCTGAACACAAACTCTTGACCCGGACAGCTTTGAGTTCTTGATTGGCTTTGGTTTGGTTGCAGTCTTCTATGGTTGAGGACTATTTACAAGCCTGTGGCTTCATGAGTCCACTGGAGTATCAACAGAACCCTCGTTTCCCATTTCTATGGTATGGCAGTAACCTAAAGCTTTCTCATATTTTTGTAGACTGGTATTCCTGATTAGCCTGGTGATTCCATCTAGACAATTTTGAGTTGGCCAATGCCCATGCTCACCATCTAATGTGTTCCTTGGCAATATGCTGTGGAATCTAACACCTTCAAACCAGAGCAAGATCCCAATATGAGATGAAAGTGTTTCTGTGTCTTTTTTAAGTGTAATGGACTCAGACGCATTGCTAACACAACTCTGTTTCCTAGACCATGTATCTGGCTTCTGGGCAGACACCACTAAACACTGGCCATGGGTTTGAGGCAGATGCTTAATCAAGTCATCAACAGCTTTAAGGATGGTGCCTCCCATCTGCTACCATAACTGAGCCTCTAGCACACCATTTTACCATCCTGTTAATTAATATTATTTCTAGGTAGGGGAGCCTGGGGCAGCTATAGCCCAGCTCATGAACTTCTGTGATCACAGAACATATTTTCTAGCTATAGTCAATGTTGTAAGGCATACTGCAGGTGTCAAAAAGGAACCCCCATAACCCAAAAATTTGTGAGTCTGGCAGAGCACTAAGGAGAAGAGGGGGAAAATTTAAATATATTTTTATCCATTAGTTATTACTGTAACAAAAAAATCTGATAAGAAGGAATATAAGGAGGAAGGTTTATTTCTGCTCACAGTTTAAAGATGTCAGCTGTCATGGTAAGGAAAGTGTGGTGGTAGCAACCAGAAATAATTGATTATACTATGTCCCATCAAGATGAGGAATGTTGATGCTCAGCTCATCCCTCCCCCGCTTTTCTTGTCCCAGGCCATGGAATAGTGCAGCCCATATTTAAGATGTGTCTCCCTTCTCAGTTAAATATTACTGGAAACACCTACAAGGATATATCTAGAAGTATGAGTCTACAGTGTTTCTAAAATTCAGTCATGTGGACACTGAAGATTAACTGTCACATCACACGAATTTCTCCCAATGTGATGAAACTCAAAAACTAGCAAAGTACCCAGCAACTCTTACTTTCAACTACAGCAGTGGTTCTCAACCTTCCTAATGCTGTGACTGTTTAGTACAGTTCCTCATGTCTTGGTGATTCCCAATCATAAAGTGATTTCATTATAACTGTAATTTTGCTATGGTCGTGAATCATAATGTAAATATCTGATATAAAGGATATCTGATATGTGACCCCCAAAGGGGTTGCAATCCACAGATTGAGAACCACTGAAAAGGAGGCATTTCAGTTCAGGTGATTGCTGTTGAAGTAGGTACCCAGCCCCAAATCTGAGAAAGGAATATCTCTTTGCTCCTTTTCATCTCCTAGGACCAGTTTGTTACTATGGAGAATGGAAGAAAGGGTTGCTAGATGGCTACAAGATATACTGTCTTTACTTCTGCTTACCATGAGCACCACAGTTCCAGTGGTGCTCTCTAGTTAGGACTCTTGACTCCTTCTCACTCTGGGAACATTCCTAGAACTTCATCCATGCTCCTCCCTCTGATGAATTCTTTATCAGCAAGGAATATAGTTTGAAACTTTATCCCAAAGTTTATGTTAGAAGTCTAGTCCCTAACACAACAGTATTGAGAGGTCAGATCTTTAAGAGGTAAGTCGGTCATGGTGGTTGACTCTACACACATTGATGGACTAATGTCATATCAGAGGAGAGGGTACGTTGTTCAGTTCTCATATGCTCTCCATTGCCATATGGTGCCTTCCACCATGGGATGATACAACATGAAGATCTTTTCAAGTGTGGTAACTATCTTATGCTTCCCAGACTCCTGTATGTGTAATAATATATAACTGAAACATAATAAACTTTTATTATTTGTAACTTCCTAGACTGTAGTATCCTACTATTTCAAAACAGGAGATGCCTAAAAGTTCTTATTCATGACTCAAAGTGGGCTGAGATCTCTTCATCTGGATCAGTGGACCCACTGATATATAACCAAATGTTCAAACACCAGCACAGGGGCATGGGGGGAGCTTTTCTATATCCTGGTGAGGTGGTGCATGCCTGTAATCTCAGCACTGAGGAGGCTGAGGCAATAGGTAGGCATTTTGAAGTCTCCACCAAATACTGACCAACTGGATTTGTTCTAATCTGACAAAAGTGTAGACCAACAACGAACACTCAGTATGGCCCCAGTCCTCGGTCCAATTGGTCACTTGGTAGCAATGACTCCATTCATTTCAATAGAAAGACAGATTTTAAGGAAGAGTTTCCCTTTTCTGTTCATGTGACATCCAGACTGCCTTCCAAGGCCCAGCATAATGTTTGTTTTCAGCTGATTCAGTATTAATCCTGTCTTTTTATCCTAATGTATTGTCATCTGGGGCCTTCTATCTCTGGGGAAATTGTACAGTTCCTAGTGACAGTAATTACTCACCTGTGAATGTAAACTTTGAATGCAAACTAACCCATCTAGAATGTATACAACCATCTTCTTTCTCCATGGGGTAGTCACACTATTGGTTACTATCCCCCTGCCCTAATTATCACAGAGCCAGACACCAGACAACTCATAACAATCTCTACAGCCCACAGCTGCTGGACATCACCCTAGTCAGCGGATCCCAAGCCTGCTTTCCTATGCCCCATTCATTCCTTCTTTCCTTCCTGTGGGAAAGCCTACAATAAGGCTTGTCCTTAGGTTCTTTACTCTCCCTTACCCTAGACAGGTCCTGGTACTTCCCTGTTCCAACACTGTGCTATCCCCTCTTGGAAACTCTGACCAGCTCTTATCTCTATAGCCTTTCTCTTGTGACAAGTTGACCTCACCCAACTTACATAAAGAGCAAAACTTAACTATTCTTTTGTAAAACGGTAATATGTAATAATCAGGTGTAATATATATTTATGCTTTTGCACATGTATGCCATACACATTATGCACTGTCCTCTTCCTCCCCTCTACCCTTCCATCTACCCTCTTTGGTTCCTACAAATCTCCTTTTCTTCCTTTTTTTATTATGAATAAGGTCACATTTTCTATCCGTGTATATCCTTATTCAAGGTCCCTTCACCCTCCCATCCCCCCTCCAGTCACTCTCTCTTCTCCACATCTCCCCATCTCCTCCCCAGCAAGAGCAGGAGGTCCCAAGGACCCAATATGGCTTAGTTCAGCATCCACTCCTGGCAGATCCAATTTCCTCACCCCAACATCAAGACTGAGTCAGGTGTTCCTCTAGAGGGAGTGGGATCTAAGGTGCCAGTCCAAGGTGTTTCAAATCCCAAGCAGCTCAGTGGTTGTGGTTTGTAGCTTGGACATGCTTTGATTTTTGCTTTTTTGTTTCGAGTCCACTAATGAGTGAGTACATCCTCTGTTTATCTTTCTGGATTTGAGATACCTTGCTCAGGAGGATATTCTCCAAATCCATCCATGTGCCTGCAAATTTTAGGATATATTTTTTTCTTACTGCTGAGTAGTACTCCATTGTGTAGCTGTACCAAAAGTTTGTTAATCCATTCTTCAGTTGAGGGGCATCTAGGTTGTTTCCAGGTTCTTGCTATTATGAATAATGCTGCAATGAACATAGTTCAGCTAATGCCTTTGGAGTGCAAATATGCGTCTTTAGGGTATACACCCAGAAGTGGTATTGCTGGATCCTTGGGGAGATTGATTCCCAGTTTTCTGAGAAACTACCATACTGCATTCCAGAGTGGCTGGACAAGCTTACACTCCCATCAACAATGGAGGAGTGTTCCCCTTGCTCTGCAACCTCTCCAGCATATGCTGTCATCTGTGTCTTTTATCTTAGACAATCTGACAGGTATCAAGTGGTATCTCAAAGTTGTTTTGATTTGCATTTCTCTTATGGCTAAAGAAGTTGAGCACTTTTGCAAGTGCTTTTCAGTCATTCATAATTCTTCTGCTGAGAAATTCCTTTTTAGTTCTGAACCCCATTTTTTGATAGGATTATTCAAGGTTTTGGGGCTAGGGATAGGGACATATTATGACTGCAAATACTATGGGTAACAATCATCAAGAACAATTAGCATTTCTTTATCCATATCCATTTCCTGCTTTAGAGCCCTTGAGCTCCTCTTTACAATTCTGCAACAAATAGATTACAGGTTGCTGTGATCCAGTCGGCCACCATAGTGCAAAGCTTGAGACCTCATAAAAATAGACCACAGATGGTATCAGACTCAATGGCCTGTTTTACAGCAAAAAGGGGCTGGGAGTGAGTCAGTGACCATGGGATTCACTGGTTCTACAAGTCACTTGCAGAGAAGTAGGGTCCTGGAGGAATTACAGGAGCCAAAGCAGGAAAGAGAGAGAGGAGAGAGAGAGAGAGAGAGAGAGAGAGAGAGAGAGAGAGAGAGAGTTCAGGCATGTGTTCACCTCTAAGGCAGCACCTGCTGATGCAGGGCATGGAAGCACAAGTTACTCATTATGTCTATCAAGGCTACTAAGTCACAGAGCTGTCTGACCTGAGGTCACAAGGGTCAGGGAGCAGCCCTCATCTGGTGGTATAGTGAGGCAGAGCATGAAGACGCAACCACTGTCCTTGGCTCCCTGCTTTGTGGGGCTTACTTAGTACAATCCCATCTGTCTTCTTTGCAATGTGACTCCTCCTCATTCCATTTTCTTCACAAGTGCTGATCTCTGCATCCATCAGTCTGGGGAACTTAAACAAAACTACCAACTGTTGGCTTAAACAACAGAAATGTGTTTTCTTTAAATCTAGATACTCCAAGTCAAATACCAGCGTACCAACAGAGCTGTTCTCAGAGGCCATCTTCTCACTGTTGATCTCCCATGGTCCCTCTTGGGTGTGTCCTAATGGTCTCTACAGCAGGATGCCACTCTTGCATGATTGGAAGCCATCCTAGTGACCTCATTTCAGCCTAAGTAGCTCTTCACCAGCTCTGTATCCAAATCCAGTCATGTTCTGAGGTCCTGAGGGGAAGGGTTCCAACATGTGAATACTGAGCACACACAGTTCAGCCTATTAATTATCTAAAGAGAATCGTGATCTCTGAGCTCTATCTTAGCATCTGCTTTGAGAAAACTCAGCCCGAGACAGTGAGTGGCACAGTGAGCCCTGAGTCCTGATGTCGATATGCACAACCTGACCTCAGCTCACATTTCTTCTCTTTTCATTTTCTCCATCCCAACCCTTCTTCCTGCACCTTTATGAGAATACACACGGTCTCCCTGGAAAGCAAAGAGCCAAAAATGAAGCTTTGGCATAGTAAATGAATATTAATATCTAAATAGTTCCTAGCTGGTCCCTTCTTCATTCTGTCCACCACTACCTTGGCTCATCTGCCATCATCCTTTGCCTGGATGTTTGTACAGTATCATCAGGGGTCTCCCTGTCTCCAGGCATGTCCATGTTTAATTCCTGGTCTATCTGAAGCCCTACTGATCTTCCTGAA
This sequence comes from Sigmodon hispidus, assembly GCA_004025045.1. NCBI lineage: Eukaryota > Metazoa > Chordata > Mammalia > Rodentia > Cricetidae > Sigmodon > Sigmodon hispidus. The sequence goes on along the minus strand of PVIH01024525.1, from coordinate 16,806 downwards.
GAATTCTGTGGCAGAATGCTGTCCTGATATTAAACTGCAGTGTGCTCTCTCCCTGTAGATGATGTAGTCTCCCCTTGAATTGAGTTGATGGCAGACAGAGCTGCAGAGAGAGGCTGGAAATGCCTAGAGGTAGAAGGCTTTGCTCAGGTTTACATGACAATGAGATATTTTAAGTCCCTGAAAGGGTTATGTGTTTTTCCCCCCAAGTTGACAAGAGTGAAAACGAAGAGGTGCAGGGTTTAATTTCCACCATGTCTCAAAAGCATTTATTTGCACACCAGCCAGAGCCAGGTGGAGTCCTGAGCTCAGTCTGCCTGAGACACAGAAGCAGCAGGATTTCCCACACAAAGGGCAAAGCAGGCACCCTGTAGGTGCCAGGAGGAACTTCAAGAGAGAGGATAAGGCAAGATCCAGGTGCCAGATGCCAGAAGGATGGGTGGGCTTTGGGTTAAGGGTTGACCCTCTCCCACTGCCACCCCTCCTGAGACTTATAAATGGCGTTGGAGGAATGGACAGGATGGAGTGGAGTCTCCATCCTGCAGGCATCATGGGCTCTCCTTTTTCTCCTCTCTCCTCTCTTTTCTTCCCCTTCTTTCCCTCTTCTCTTTCTCCCCCCTTCCTCTCCATCTCTCCCAGTCTCTCCTTCCCTTCTCCATTCCATCTCTCTCCAGTCCCCCTCATTTTCTTGGCCTCCATCCACCCTTTCTTTGTCTCTCCCCTCCCTTTCCTAACTTCATTTTTTCTTTTCTTTTTTCCTCTTTTCTCTCCATACTTGAGTTAACAATGTGTGAACCTTGACCTTCCTTCAGTGCAGACCTGACCATGTACATTCCATACCAATTTCCTTCGGTTGTGCTTTTAAAAAACAAAATCCTCACAAACCCTTGCTACAAAGAAAGAAGAGAAGTGCATGGTGGCTTTGCAGTTTCCATGGTGAACTCTGGGACTCAGGTGAATGGAACTAGGAAGAACTGCTGTGGTATCTACTATGAAGGTATCATTTTGTTCTTTCTGTAACTTACATGGTCCCGGGACAACGTACAACATGGCCAGAGTCCAAGAGAGACAGCCTGGGGGTCTGGACTTTGGGTAGCCCTCAGTCTTAATTGAACCACTTCCTTGTTCCCATATAGGTTTGTCCAAGTTTGCCTATGAGGGTGAGAAGATGAGTTATAAATACGACAAAGGCACAGATAGACTCTATCATGCCTTTCCAGAATGCTAGCCTCTTGCTGGATAATCTGCTGCTCTTGAGAGCAAAATAGACTGAAAGGCTCAGGGACCATCCTGGAAGAAAAGATAATAATGCGGGAGAGGTTGTAGAGCATCAGAGCCAAACAGCGTCTTCTGGATGTGACAGGACCAGTGCCTTCATAAACTCCCAACAGCTGAGGTTGTTACCTGTATAGCCAGAATAGAAGAGACTTAAAGGCCCTCATCCCTAGCTGAGAAGCTATTGACTCATGTGGCCTTTTTGTGAGGAAGAGTCAGTTTTCTTTAAGGGTGTGGCCCCTGCCCCAGCGGACAGCCCTATACCCATGGGCATATAGGTAGCACTAGTATATTGTGGGTTTTAAAAAATAAACAAAAAGTTGGAAAGGGTAGGTGTGGGCAGATCTGGAAGGAGTTACAGAGGGAAGTGGGAATGATTATGGTCAAAATACATTGTATGCACATATAAAATTTTGAAAGAATTAAAAAATATATAATATAACATATAACATGTAATACATATTTAAAAGTATTAATAAATATATTCAATATAATATATAATAAATAAATATATAATATGTAGTATATATTTAAAAGGGTAATAACAACGAAGGTTTTAAAGAGTAGGTATGATCAACAGCTGATCCTCATCACTGGCTGAGACAGAGGACTAGAGAGGCAGCCTTTGGCTGGGAGCAATAATCTCTGCGTTATTTACAAACTCCTCCACACTACTGGCAGCAAACATTATCATTGCAGCCAGGATGACAAGATGCACACAGCACCTAGAGTGCCCTGGGAAGCACCAGATCCTGCTGCTTTGGAAAGAGGGTAAGAAGGTTAGCAGGGACAGTTAGCGGTGCTCTTCAGTGAATCCTCTGCTGATGAGTCCTGTTCTGGCTTCTGGGGGTGGGGTATATATTGCTAAGGAGTACTGCTCAAGAACTGGGGGGTGGCAGCTCAGGCCTTTTCCAGGTACACACTTAGCCTGTGGCTCTGCCATTTTGCCTGGATTGAATTTCTTGAATATTAAACATTTGCATAATCAAATGTAAATACAGTCCCACATTTGAAAGTCAAATAAAAAAGGATTCTGGAATTGTATCATTTTACATTATCTAGGCTTCTGCTTTCATCCGCAAGAATGAATAAATAAGAGTTGTTTGAGACCAAAGCAATTTTCTGGGTAAGGCAGAATAATGTGTTAAAATGAAGAGAAGGAAGAAAAATCCCCTAGAAGATGAAAAGGTTTTCACCCGAGATGGGGCTAGGAGAGATGGAATCTGCCTGTTATTTTCCATTTGTATCATCCAGACTTTTATTATCAAGGTAATGATAGGGAAGTGCAGGTGGGCTGGTAGGGGAGAGAGGAAGCTAAGACGAATAAATTGTGCCCATCAATTAGCCCCAAGCCAGGTTGGCTACAGCCCCACCCTGACCTCTGTATGCATCGAACGCCAGTCAGGTCTCCTCCAGGTCCTCAGATTCCTCTTAACAATGTAGTGTTTTGAGAAGGAGCTAGAACAAGCCAGCCCATTTGCTAATTCACACTAAGGAGATTTGGCATTCTGCTTTTTCTTCCGTGTTTAGGAAAGAGTAGACATTTCATAGACTGAGGACTTCTCAGAGCCTTCTAGGATGAGAAGAAGAGATTCATATACAGAGGCAGACCTCTTCTGACCACTCCGTATTTCTTGTCTTGGATTCTCGAAGAAGTCCTAAAAATCTGATTGTTAGAAATAGCTTTCTTGATAATATGGATGCAAAAATTACTTCTAGCTTTAATATTATTATTATTACTTGTATGTCACTCCCTGTCAATTCCAACAGGTGCTTGGATTAGAGAAAAAGAAGCAGTGGATTCAAGTGGCATTTTAAAATGGGTTATTTGGGGTTTTCTATTTCTCTCAAAGGGAAGGCTGCTCTTTTGACTGTGAGATATATCTACATGCAGACACACTACCTTAACAAGTGGCCTGGAAATCAATTGCCAGTGACATCATTAGCCCCTCAACTTCTGTCTACCCAGTCCCTCACCCACACCCGTAACTTCCCTGGATTTCATTTTCTTGAATCTTTTGTACCTGTTAACTTTCTAGATATAGTTCCGTATGTAAAGATACGTTTCTTTGTCCCTCTATCCCTCTCTCATTATGATCCATTAGATTTTTGTGTCATTGTTTTTTAGAAACTTTTTTTTTTAATGTCCACATTATCCTAATAGTATTAGAGGAAGTCTAGCTGGCTGGCATTCCAGTACTAAGAGTTCCACCCATGTTAAACAGCTTACAAAGATGTAAGATTTTACTTTGGTCCAGGGCTTCAAAGCCTTTAGTCTAAGATCAGTGGCCACACTGTTTCCAGGCAGTGATGAAAGCAACACTTCATAGTGCTAGTATGGGATGGGGTGAGTCTCCTCATTTCACAGCTGGAAAATGAAAGAGAACAGACCACAGGGCCCACAATAATCTAAAAATCTCCCAACATCCTACCTCTTCAAGGTTCCACTGGCTGCCAATAGTAAGTATCACAACTATAATCAAATCTTTAATGCAGGAGTCTTTGGAGAATTCTAAAGAACCAAGTCACATCATTTTTAAAAGCAGCTTTTGGATTGGTCCTCTCATCTTTTTCAAAAGTTAACTTTATTTTAGTGTTATTCTCAGAAAACAAAGCATGCCCATTCTGACTATAGCGATCAGTCAGTTCTGATGAGATATCTGCCTGTGTGACCACAGTCACAACTGAGATGTAGAGTTTCTGTCACCCATTCCAAAGATTCATTTTTTAATTCTTATATGTTAGGTGTCTGTGTGAATATGTACCATTGTGTTCACCACATTCGGAGACCACAGAAGATAAGTGAAGTGATAGGCAGTTGTGAACCACCAACGTGGGACCTGGGAACCAAACTTGGGGTCTCTGGAAGAGTAGCAAGGACTTTAACCACCACTACTCTCTATCCTTCAACTTTTGGGGGGTCCTTTTTGGTGAATTCCCAGCTATCTTAGCTACTTTTTTACTGCTGTAACTAAGCACCACCTGATCAAAAAGACCTATGGAAGGAAGGATTTATTGGGGGCTTCCTTTTCAGAGAGTGGGCCCATGACCATCTTGATGGGGAGCATGGCAATAGACAGATAGGCATGGTGCTGGAGCAGCCACTGAGATCCTCCATCCTTATTAGCAAGTAGCAGACATAGACAGCCGATTGGAGATGGCAAGAGATTTTGAAACCCCAAACCCATTCCTAATGGCACATAATACAGTAACCTCCCAATCGCCCCAAACTCCACCAACTGGAAAGCTCAAATATATCAACCTATGGGGGACATTCTCATTCAAATTACCAGTCTCTCTCCCATGACTGGATTCTGCTACTTTTGAATTTTCTTTTTTTTTTCTTTTTCTTTTCTTTTTTTTCCTCTTTCTCTTTCTTTCTTTCTTTCTTTCTTTCTTTCTTTCTTTCTTTCTTTCTTTCTTTCTTTCTTTCTTTTTTCTTTTGAGGCTTTCTGCATTGAGGAGTGCACCCTGGCTGAACTCCCATTATTTCTAAGTAGTGCTATGCTGGAGACTTTGCAAACTCATATCGTTAGTTATTCACTGACCAGTGGTCATTTTGAGTTGCTTCCTATGTCACCAGGGAATTAAGCTTCTGAAAAAATTGTATATAAACAAGTTTTTGCGTAGACACTGTTTTCACTTTTTTGGGGATAAAATGCAGAAAACAGCTTTTCTAAGCCTCACTGACAGGACCAGAAGGGAATGCAGTCACCCTAGAAAAGAGCTCTGCAGTACCTCACACTCATTCCATGCCACCTAGCAGCTGCAATTGTGGAATTTCAAGAGGAATAGAGGCTGACACTCGGGCAAAAATATGGACATGATTCTAAGTTTTACTTGATCTCAAACTGTACGAAATTATATTTTAAATTATAGGTAAGAAATTGCCATAGATCATTGTGGAGGTGGGCTTTGAGGTCTCATAAATGCTCAAGCCACACCCAGTGCCTCAGACCACTTCATGTTGCCTGCTGATCCAGATGTGGGACTCTCAGTACCATGTCTGACGGCACATACCACTTTGTCCTTCCATGCTGATAAAGGACTGAACCTCTGAATCTATACTGTAAACAGCTCAAGAAAATGTTTTTTCTTTTTAAGAGATGCAGTGGTCATGTTGTCTCTTCACTGCAACAGAAACCCTAACTAGGACAACCTCAAAAAAAAAAAAAAAAAGAAAAGAAAGAAAGAAAGAAAATGAAAAACCAAAACCACATGAAATTGAGTGGGCACAGTAGTGAGTGAGGTTTTGGGAAGAGTTGCGGTGGGTGAAGAATATTATCAACATATATTGTGCAAAATTTTTTAAATGATAAAAATAAGTAGCTATCATTTCAGTAGTCAGATAAATAACATTCCTGTGCTTAAATAAACAAAACCAATAGCTAAAACTACACTTGTGATGAAATTTGTTCCTGCTCTGCATGTAATTCAAATGGGCAGGCAAGGAAAGTTCTGGTGTGAGAAAGGAGGTTTTCCATTTAGTATATTAATAGCCAAGAAGATTTCTTAATACTTGAAATACCATTTGGGAGACGCTCTGGTTTAAGTACAGAGGCTGAGAGTCGCTCACGTCCTCCTGATAGACTCCCATTACCTCTTATCACCAGGATGAATTGCCAAAAATTACCTCCCAGCTTCATTTCTTGTCTTTCATTAGAAAAACTCATGAACTTTACATTCTACTTATGCTAATGTTTTTAAACAACCTTACATGCATACTATCAAAATATTATTTGAAATCTTACATACATTTGTCTTCGTTATCTTCAAATGCAGAGAGCTCATGAGAGCACAGAGGTGAGCTGAACTCTGTGACACGTCCCTAACCCCAACCCCTGTACTCTGGGGGAGCTTGGGCTTCTAAGAGGTCTGATATTCTCATTAATATTCCCACTTAGTGCTAAAGGTGATGAGAGAAGGGTTCAGGCTATGCTTCTTTGTGCCAGAATCAGAAGTATTTCTCTTTTCATCACATCAAAGATTTTTTTTAGGTCAACTTCCTATGTCCCACACACTACTCTAAGCATTTTTAATATGCTAGCTAGTTTATTTCTTAAGAAAACCCTATGGAATAAATAGTATAGTTCAACCTATTTCACAGAGAACAAAAATGAGGCACAGGAAAGCACATATCTAGTCTAAGAGCCAACAAACAGAACATCTGGGAACCAAATCAAACAACTCAGACCTTGCCTCATGCTATGCCACTACTCAGTTAAATGAAAGAGTAGATGATAGAGAATGTGTAAATCAACAAATACATTTGTCCAAAGCTCCACAAGACCCAATCTCTATTTTTATTTTATTTTGGTTGCATTATCAACTTGTTGACATCTCAAGAAAATTTCTGACTTATTTCTTCATCTGTAAACAAGAGCATCTCATAATTTCCATTAGCCCACAATGCATGTTTCAGTGTGTACTAGAGAGAACTGTCAGCCTAAGAGGAAGTCTACCTCAGGATTTGAGGATATAGTCTATTGTAGGAGTGAACATGGCCCTACTGCAGCCAGGGTATATGTAGATGCTAGAGGCTCCTGTTACCATTGAAGGTCATACAGATGTCTAAATTCTGTGGCCATGTTGGTGTCTGAGACCACACTGCCCCTGAGGCTTGTGCTGATCTGAGTGGCATACACTGCCACCTAAGACAATGGTGACTTCCAGACCCATGGACCTAGACATGGCCCTTGTCTGCAGCTCTGGCCCAGATGTCATTATGGCATTGGGTAGCAGTGCAGGTCACTCAGATCTGCATGACCCCTCAGCCTGATTTCTTATAGTACCTAAGATCATCAGCTCAGGGGTCCCACCCACAGTGGGCTGGACCCTCCCACATCGATCAAGGAGAAATGCCCTACAGGCTTGCCTACAGCCTAATCTTAAGGGGGCATTTCTAACTGAGATTTTCTTCTCTCAGTGACCCTAGTTGTGTCAAATCGATACAAAACTAGCCAAGACAATTGATCCACCTCCTTGTCAGCTTGACACTCAAAACACATAATTGTTCAGCATGAACCTTTTCCTTCTCATTTATCCTCAAAATGACATGTTAATATTAATATTGTGAAATAAAATGTAAATAAGTTTAAAAGTCCCACTATCTTTACAAATTTAAAAATCTTTGAAGGTTTAGTCTCTTTAAAGTGCCCAATCATTTTTAAAAATCCAAATCTCTCTAAAAAGCCAAAGTCTCTATAAAACTTCGAAATCTCCTTAAAAGTTCAAAGTTTTTTCAAGTGTGAGCTCCTATAAAATAAAAATCAGTTAAATACTTTCTTATTCTAAGAGGGAAGAACCAGCGAATGGTCACAATCATTGTAAAGAAAAACCAAAATCCAGCACTATGAAGCTCAATGTCAAACTCAAAAATCTATGCTCCAGTGGGTTTACCACAGCCCACATAGCTTATTCCCCTAGGTTCAGGCCTGTAGCTGAAAGTTTTCCTGTGTCCAACAGCCATTTATAAAATAATTACTCAGAGGCTTATATTAATTGCATACCGTTTAGTCTATGGCTCAGGCTTTTTACTAGCTAGCTCTTATATCTTAAATTAACCTATTTCCATTAATCTATGTTTTCCACATGTCTCATGGCTTTACCTATGTTCTATTACATCTTGCTCCCTTGCAGCTCACAGTGTCACCTCTGACTCTGCCTTTCTTCTTCCCTATCTCTTTTGGATTTTCTTGCCTGGCTGTCTCCTGTCTTGCCATAGGGCAGAACAGCTTCTTTATTAATCAATAGTATTGACACATATTCACAGCATGTAGGAAGACCATCTCACAGCACTTCTTTTTTTCTGTCTAATAAAAAAGGCAGGTTTTCATTTTACCACAGTAAAACTACACATAACAAAACAGTTATCAAGAAAGAATTGCAATCACAATATCTACTCTATTTGTATTTGGCAAAATTTTAAAAAATCATCTATTTTGTGAGTTTAAGATTCTATATTTAATGTACCCTTTTATTATAACTAAGAAAAACTATAATTATAACAACCTAGTCTTCAACTCCATCAGAGAGCCCAGAAGAATATAATATTACCTAAGTAAACAGGAAATGCATTGTAAGCAGCTTCCAAAATTCTAAAAATGACAGAGACATCTGGCATCCCTGGGTAGTGGCAAGAATTTCCACCTAAAACCTGAGAGCTTTAAAAGGGAGGGGGGTCTAAAACAGAGCCAAGGACAGCTTTGTGTCAATCATGTGAGCCCTGGGACAGAGACACTGTGGCATTTGGGCTTAAGCACAATAGATTCCTGCCTTAGCATACAAAAGCATCTCCAAGCTGGGATTTAGTTTCGGCTAGCAAAAAAAAGGAGGGAGGGGCATTAAGCTGCACACTGGTTCATAGAAGCTTAGACCTACTGCTTCCCAGAGTTGGCAGTGAGCATGGCTCCCAGAGCTAGGGGTAAATGTATTTCTACCATGTTGAGAAGTATAACATGGCAGAGTCAGCAGCCAAAATTGTTGAACCACTTAGTACTTTAAAGGAATGCTCAGAAAATGATTATAGAAACACAATAAAACAGATTCCTATGGGGAGAACTTCTCTAAATGAGTTACAATGTGTGCAAAAAATGTATATACGCTTGGAAGAGAGAAGAAAAAGAGTATAGACAGTTGTATAAAAATAAAGTATTTAAAGAGATAGTAAAGGTAATTTTAAAAAGCCATGTAAAGATAGAAAATACACAGAGTCTGGATACTGTGTATTATTGTATTGTCTTTGGGATTTTTAACTGCTATGAGACATTTGATTGAAAAGGCTGCTAAGTTAAACCAACATATATATTTTAAATGTATCTTGACTTCAAGATTTGAGTCTAAGGATATGCTTCTTTGGAAAAGAGGTTCTTCTTTTGTTTCCACAGATAATGAGAAGCTGTGGAATTCTTCCAGGTTAATATGATTCTATCAAGGAAGACACCCTGAGAAATCTCTGATGGCTGTGATAACCCAGATGATCTGACATCCAGAACAATTTCAAGGTAACTAGCTGAGAAAATGCAGCCTCATAGCCTCAAGACTTGACCATAATACTAAAATTTCCCAAGATTCCCATAAGATTGTCATTGCCCCCAATCAACAAATGTAGTATAGAAATCTATGCTCAAATTTCCCTAATATTGTTTGTAAGTGTTTGTTTTCATTATAAAGTATTATTGGTCATAGTCAATCTCTTTCTGAGGAAGAAAGAGGGATGTAATATAGAAACAATGGGGAAAGGAGTAGATTATTATTATGATGAAAAAAAATAGATTATTGGGTCTACTTTAATCCAAAAAAACTGTTAGCCTCAAAATATTTTACATTTGTACAGATTTTAGTTTATTGATATATTTCAAGTTAATTTTGTTATACTGTATGTATATTTCTATTCTTGTTTAAATTATTGTGTTTATATAGCTCAATTAAAATGTAATATATAATTAAGAAATACAGATTAATAGTCATCTGTAATAGTCAACTTTATAGTCAGGTTAATTAGTTTTTTTAGGTATACAGAGATATATTTCAGATAGAAAGGCAATATTCAAACACTTCAAAAACCTACAAAATATGACATTTAAAATGTTTTAATAACTTGGACTTTTCTCAACAGTGAGACACGTCTGCTTCTGGTTGCACCAGTTACTTCAAAGAGGATTATGGGCATTGAAGGAACTCCATATGAAAATTGTTTTCTTTGTGGCAAAACTTAGCCATATGGGCAAAGAAAATGCTCTTGATTCAGTTGCTGATAGTTGCTGTCCAAACTGGACCAGTAGGACTCTAGAAAGATGACTGCTAAACTTTGCTAAGACAAGATAGAACAGTCCTTCAAAATTCCCTGCTTCCCAGAAAAGTCTTTAGACATGCTAAGCCTGTAGGCCAAAGTTGGCTGCCCTAATGTTACATAGAAACTTTGCATCTTGATGTCCCTGCCATTAGGTCACATTTTGTCCTTCTGGAGTAGTTGATGAAGTTGAAGACTAGATACTCATAGTTATAATTTTTCTTAGTTATGATAAAAGGATAAATTAGATATAAAACTTTGAACTCACTAAGATAAGGGCCATTTGAATTTTTTCTGAGTTTGTCAAACACAAATAGAGTAAATATTATAACAGTAATTCTTGCTTGATAACTATTTTGTTATATGTCACTCAAATTGGTTTAATAATACACTGATTGGCCAGTAGCCAGGCAGGAAGTATAGATGGAACAACCAGATGAGAAGAATTCTGGGAAGAGGAAAGGTAGAGTCAGAGAAATGCCAGCCAGTCACCTAAGGAGCCAGTAGACCAGTAACACTACAGTCACATGGAAATACATAGATTAGTAGAAATGGGTTAATTTAAGGTTAAGAGATAGCTAGTAATAAGCCTGAGCCATGGGCCAAGAATTTATAAGTAATATTAAGCCTCTGAGTCAAGTATTGGGGAAGTGTCTGCCAAGTAAGAGTTGTTGGTGTGGCAGAAACTTTTGACTACCAAGGCCAGCTCTACTCTAAGGCTTATTACTGTCTTTGGTGATTGTCCTATGGTATTGGCATCTCCAAAAAACAAAACAAAAGAAGCATAAAAACACCAACAAAAAAACAAAACAAAACACCCTAAGGTCTCCATGTCAAATGGGTTTTACCATCACCCACAGCCTCTCCCCACTGGGTCTGTAGTACAACTGAAACCAGGTTATGTGTTGATATCTGAGGCTCCTGTTATCATCAAAGACCATGCCGATGCCTGAGGCCTGGGGCCATATTGGTGTTCGAGGCCACATTACCCTTGGGGCTCCTGCTGATCTGACTGTACTGCCATCTGAGGCAAGGATGACATCCAGACCTAGCTGCTGCTAAGGACCATAGTCCAGCTGCATCTGGGGTCTGGGTTGATGCTTATGGCTTGTAACACCACAGGATGCCATAGGAACCATGTGAAATGAAATCAGAAGACCATGTTGAGCCAACCCTGCCCTTCAATGGCCCAAGGGAAACTGGCCTTGCCTCTCACTGGACACTGTAGCAATAGAGCTGGCCCCCTCCTTCACTGGATAGCTGGCCCCTGAACTTAGGAGAGATGGCCCACCCTTCACTACAAGCAAGATCTAACCTTGAGGGCATAAGTGTAGGGGAGCTGATTCCACCCCCTCACCTGATGTGGGTGGCCCCAATGGTCCAGTCTAACCAGCTCAGCTACCCACTGAGGACCACAACTTGGTATTGACTTGGCCCACCATCTATCCCATCTAGGACCTGCTGGAGCTCATAGAGGGATTGGTCCTGTGGAACAATACCTATAGAATTCCCATTACTTGGGTTAACCATGGGATATCCCAGAGGAGTTCTGGTGAGGATCCAGTGATGATGATTTGCCAGAAACCAGAAACCAATGAACATTTGCTAGCAAAGATGATTGGACAAAGGGGTATACTATATGACACACTGAGGTTCCCAATGCTGCCAGGCCAAATGAACAGGTATTGGAGAGTCCAGGAAAGAAGAAACCAAGAGGTTCTCGTATGTTTGCTTATTTGTTTGTTTTTTCTTTGCTTTGTTTTGCTTTTTTAAAAATTTTCTTTTGTGGAGGGGTGTTGCAGGAGTGAGGGAGGATGATGAGGATTGGATGTGGGCAGAACTATGGTGCTTAAAGTGAAATTCCCAAAGAATAATAATTAAAAAAAAAAAAAACCAAAGAAACCAAAAAGGCAGGCTGAGCCATGGCCTCTGCACCAGCTCCGTCCTCCAGGTTTCTGCCCTGTGTGAGTTCCGTCTCTGACTTCTCTCAGCAACAGAGGTGACCTGGGAGCTATAAATGGAAACAAACCCTTCCTTCAGTGATGAACAGAGTGATATGGAAATGTAAGCCAAACAAACCCTTTCCTCCCCAAGTTGTTTATGGTCACAGCATTTCCTCACAGCGACAGGAAAGCCCAGGACTCCCTCTGCTCAAGCCGGCTTCCTATGTTTGACAGGCGATGAGCTGTCACTGTGGCCACAGCCTGGATGTTGCCTCTCTCAGCCATACTAGGCTGCTGTGATAGCCCTAGATGGGTGAGTAACCTTCATTTTCAGTATAAGTTAATAAAACAACAACCAAACCAAAACAACAGTGAGAAGCACAGAGCTTGCTGTGAGGAGAACACTGCCTACCCCTGAGACAAGCTTAATCTTTTCATCGGTGTTGTTTTTATAATTTATACCACCTGTAAACTATTCTTAAAGTTTCAAAGCCTTCCAGAGCTTATTAGCACAGAATTTGTCTTTCTACAATTCTTCCCCTTGGAAACTCTGACCCAATACAAATCTTGTCACATTTGCCTTGAGTGACCCTGAAGACCCTGGTGTCTGCTCTGCCCTTGCTCTATCTCATCTAGATAGCTTTAGCACTTTGCTGACATGATTTATATTCTGGAACTGATTTATATGTTAGTTGGTTTAAGTCATTCAGTTCCTCCAAAGCCTCTCCTATCTTGTAAAGATTATGCCTCGCCATGAGGCTGGGCAAAGCCATTAAAACCCCACGCCAGTCCCCAGTCCTGAAGGTAACTCAGTCCAGCTTTCTCGGCTCTTCTTTGAACACAGCTGTGAGGCTTGGTTTTATTTTTTAATATTTACTTTTATTTTATGTGAATTGGTGTTTTGCCTGCATGTATAACTGTGTAAGGGTGTCAGATCTTGGAATTACAAACAATTATTAGCTGCCATGTGGATGCTGGGAATCAAACCCAGGTTCTCCTGAAGAATAATCAGTGCTCTTAACAGCAACATGGCACAACTTAGAATCCACTGAGAAATTGTCTTGATTTCCTTAACTGATGCAGGAAGATCTGTCCCAAATGTGGGTGGCTCCTGGTAGCAACCTAGAGGAAGAAAGGCATGTCAGAGGGAAGTTGGCCTTGGCCTCTCCATTGCTGCTGCTGATTTCTTTACACATCTTACAACCAGTGTCCTAGACTCCCAACATGCACTGCCGATCAGTGGTGCTCCAGGAACCCTCAAGATCTTTGGCACCAGATTGGGACTGCTGAGGCAGGTGGCTCAAGGACTGTGCAGCTAACCAGTGCTTGTGTTCCAGGTGTGAGGCAGCTGTGGTTCCTACTTTGATCAGTTGCATAAGTTGGTCGGGCACATTCTTCTGTATATATGTATGTATATATTTATTTTATTGGTTCTGTCACTCTAGGGATTCCCAGTTAATGCAATAGTGTGGCCCAGTGAACTGGACATTAAACTCAAACCTTTCTCATTCCTGGTTCTCTCAGTAATGCCCATTCTTCCTTCACTGTCTTTCAGTCTCTGAAATGCTTGAGGAACTCAGCCTGTGATAACCAGGCATTACTAGTGTCTCAGATGCGGGATTGATTTCCCTCATGTTGCCTCAGATCATGAAGTCTTTCTCTCAAAGGATGAGTAGTTACATCGGTTTCTTTACTCCTCAGCACTGGACTGACATTGTCTCTCTCCATGTTCCGGAGTCTCACAAACTAGGCTATGGGAGGCTCTTTCATTGCTTCCTTAAAAGCTTTTTAAAATTTCAAATTAGATAACTTAGATGTTGAGAGAATTTTTATTACCATAATTTCTTGTATTAGGTCATTATTAAGGCCCCCATTTTGATGTTGATTCGTACCCCCCTCCATTGAAGGTCAGGCATGATGGGCACCGTTTTATCTTTTCTCCACTTTCTCTCTTCTCTCTGGTCTATTTTCATGGTTTCCAAGTACCTCAGCTACAGCAAAAGCTCTTTAGCATAGTCTGGCTTGTACTCTCCTCCCCTCCCAGCCCCCTTCCTCTGTCGTAAGGAACGGCAAGCCAACACCTCCACCTCACCCTCTCTTTTATCCAGTTTACCTGCTGTATTAATTACTTTTGCGCAACTGTGTTAAAAGTCCAATATCTACGACTCAAAATAGAGATTTCACAACAGAAACCTTAGATGCCAGGAGAATGTGGGATGTTGTTTTGCAAGCTCTTAAAGACAACACCTGCCCACTCAGGCTCTACTACACTGAACAAAATGATCTCTCACAACTTAAAGAGAAATAAAAAACTTCTTATGACAAAAACAGGTTAAAGAATGGAGGACTATTAAGACAGCTCTACAAGTGATACTCAAAGGAATCCTTCAGGCTGGCGGGGAAAATAAATATATTGAAGTTGCTAGAGGGAAGAGTAGATAGAACAGCAAATAAGGACCAGAAAAACTCCAGAGAATACAAAATCACAAGCGAGATACACACCTTTGAATAATATCTATGGATGTCAAAGTTCTTATCTCTCCAATAAAAACACACAGACATAGGGATGTGGTGCCTTCAAGTGACCTCCTCACCAGACACAGATGCCACCTTTGAGTGCAAAAATGGCCAGGATATTCCAAACGGATGAAAATGGGACCCAAACAGGTGTCATTTTTCTAAGATGTAACAAAAAGACTTCAAACCAAAACCAGTGAGACTTCATACTGACTAATGGGATGATGCATCAAGGAGATATAACATTTTGTTTGTTTGTTTTTATTGTTTTTGTTTTTCAAGACAGGGTTCTCTGTGTAGCCCTCACTGTCCTAGAACTCTCTGTAGACTAGGCTAGCCACGAACTCACAGAGATCTGCCTGCCTCTGCCTCTGAGTGCTTATATTAAAGGTGTGGGCCACTAGCACCCACCTGAAAAAAATAACAATTCTAAATATATGCAAACCAAACACAGGTGCACCTAATTTCATAAAACAAGTACTTCTAGACATAAAGTCTAAGCCTAGATTTGCCCCCAACATAATAATAGTGCATAACTTCAGTAGCTCAGTATTGCATTCTCACAGGTCATTCCAAAGACAAAAACAACAAAAATAAACATCTGAATTAAATGATTTCTTAGGTCAAATGGGCTTAAAAGGCACCTACAGAATATTTCCATCCAAACACTGAAGAATACACATACTTCTAAGCTGCCTATATAGCATTCTTTAAGGGAAGAAAAAAATCCTATAATAGGATGCAAAGAAAGTCTTAACAAATATGAAAGAATTGAAATATCTAATTGTATTTTATCTGACTACAGTGGAATAAAACTATATCAAGAGCAAGAGGATTTACAAAATACATACAAGCTTGTGAATATGAAGACATGCACTATAGTCACAGAAACAAACTAAGAAATTGTATTAGTCAGGATTCTCTAGAGGAATACTCCTGATAGAATGCAGGATTTAAGAGAGTGGCTTCCAGGCTGTGGTCCAGCTAGCCCAACAGCAGTGGTCTACAAATTGAAAGTCAAAGAATCCAGTAGTTGTTCAGTTCATAAGGCTGAAAATCTCAGTTTGCCTTCAGTATATGCTGGAATCCTGAGAAATAGTAGGTGCAGGAATGGACTTGGTGGCAAGACTGAGGGCAAGCAGGCGAAGAATAAGAGATTCCTTCTTCCACATTCTTTATATCGGCTGCCCTAAGAACGTGTGACTGAGATTGAAGATTCATCTTCCCACCTCAAAAGACCTGGATTACAGCTGGGTCTTCCCACTTCAAATTATTTAATTAAGAAAAATTTCTTGCCCATAGCTTTCGGTTCCGCTCCCGGGACCAAGTGCTGTCTGTAGAGTCCCAGCGCACTCTGGAGCAGGGGTGGATAAAATCTGCAGGTCATCATACCCACAGCTCCTGCTGAGGGAAGTTGCACAGCTACCCACAGCCACCTCGAACTGAGCGAGCCAACCTCTGCAGGGGTCTCTGAAGGACAGACTCAGACCCCGCCCAGAGGTGAGGAGGGGTCACCAGGCCCAAGCGCCTATATCCCAGCCTGGGAGGAAGAGTTCAGCTCCCATAGCTTCCGGTTCTGCTCCAGGGACCAAGTGCTGTCTGCAGAGTCCCAGCGCACTCTGGAGCAGGGGTGGATAAAATCTGCAGGTCACCATACCCGCAGCTCCTGCTGAGGGAAGTTGCACGGCTACCCACAGCCACCTCGAACTGAGCGAGCCAACATCTGCAGGGGTCTCTGAAGGACAGACTCAGACCCTGACCAGAGAGGTGACAAGAGGCACACAAACCCGAGTGCTACAACTGACCAGGAGCCATCTAATCGTGAACCACTGAAGCCATGGGCAAAGGTCAGTGAAAAAAATTACATAATAATACAAAGGACAACATGGTAACTTCAGAAGAGAGTGGCGATCTTACAAATACAAGACCTGAACTGAGCAATGAAGAGGAAACAGAAGGAAGCAACACCAAAAATTCCTTTTTGATGATCATCGAAGCTCTAAAAGAAGATATGAAAAAAAGCCTTAAAGAAATAGAGGAAAATACAAACAAAAAATTGGAAGAGATGAACAAATCTATGAAAAAAACATGCCAGGAACTAAAAGCTGAAATGGAAGCAATAAAAAAGGCACAAAATGAGGCAAAGATGGAAATAGAAAACCTGAAGAAAAAAGCTGGAACCACAGATACAAGCATAACAAACAGAGTTCAAGAGATGGAAGATAGAATCTCTGAAGTGGAAGACTCAGTAGCTCAAATAGATATATCAGTCAAAGAAAATAG